>APFE031325190.1:32764-54171 GCA_000404065.3 Pinus taeda | reverse complement strand
AACTCCATTAAAAATATTAATTATTTTAATATCTCCCAAACTAGGTACAATCTGTCCAAACCATTTCTGGGTCTTGGAAATCTCATGTGCTTTAGCCTCTCCACCAATTTTCATGGCTAGAGCACTTCCGATGCTACCCCAAATCAACACTATTTTTCAAAAATATGGTGGATCGGATCTGAATCATGATAACTAGCTTGTGGTGCAAGTTTGGGTGGTAATAGATCCCCAAACCATCATCCTATGAAGACCCATGGTGTCTAAGTTAATCTCTTGAAGACAAAGGGTCTCATCGGATCTACCATGAATCAATAAATGTAAAGACCTAATGAGGCAATGAAACCCCCGAAGACCATAACACCACCTAAAGTGGAGTGATGACAAAAACTAGGTACAACAAAAAGGTCTCCATCTGACTCAATGTCGAGTACAAAATACGAGAAAGCTAGAGGGGAGTAGCAAACTATGATGAAAACATCGATTATGTACCTACAAGAGATTGAGTCAATAGAGCACCCTATCTTCAAGTCTACTCACTACCTTCTTCCTCTATCCTAACAAAATATGCCTAGTTCCTTTTATGAGGATGGTGTTAGACCAGAGGAGATAGCCAACAAGGCATTTCCAATATGGACCAAATCAAAAGAATCACTTCCTTTTCCCTCCTATGTCGTTTGTTCGAGGCAACAAGCAATGGGCAAAGACCCAAAGCATATCTAACACCAAATCAACATTGTCGTGCACTTCCACCCAATCTTCAGTTGGCAAACTCACCCTAGGAATCTTTTGAGGAGCTCTCATTCTCCACATAGTCCAGTTGCTCTAACCCCCTTTGAGAGACTAGTCTATTGTTATTAAGTTCTTTCCAACATTGAGAATGAAGAGAGTATCAACTCCCTTCCGTGGTTATACAACGGTCAACAAAGTCCCCTTAGTGATAGATTCTCCCTTGAGGGTATATCTTCAAACAATGGATTAGCTCCTTCTCAACGGTTGATGATACTACACATACATCTACATCTTCTTTTATCATTTCCCTATTCATTTACAATGTGGTTGGCTTCTTCTTCCCCCTCTCATTCTACACCAGCTCATGACAAGATGTACCCTTTCCTTTTGCTTATGCTTTCGCTTTTGGCTACTTCTCTCAATAATAATTTAGCTTATTTTCTTTCGCTTTGTCTTTGAGCTTCTAGGAGTTGCTTTGGCACTCCGAGGATTTTCACTGCTGGTTTGTACTTTTCTGCCCTGTTGCCATAATTTTTATCATTTGTGGACATGAATAGCATCATCTTATCTTTATCTAAATTCTAAAATTGATAATACACATCAAAAAAGAAAGTCTATCACTCTTTAACTCCGAATTCATTTCTAAAATACAAACGCACACATACCATGTTTCTCATGACTAAGCTCATCTAATACCCCAAATCATCTAATACCCCAAAGAAGATAGAAAACAATTTTATCAAACGTATTAACAAACCATTTTAAATTAGATAAATTTTGGCTTTAACCAAAAATATTTTTCCAGCTTGTTGCTGCAAAAGGCCATTTTTTTCTTCAAAAATCGATTTGCAACTTTGCAAAAAGAAAAGAACAAGAAACAAACCGTGCACAAAGATCTTTAAACTCTCCTCCCTGCTATAACTACCTATAGCAATTCTGCCCCCACCACCACCAGCCCAACCTTTACCTCCACGAGCACTTACAGTACCAGTTCCCTTCCTGCATGGCATAAAAAGACCATCATCAATGAAAGATACCATATTAAAAGCCAAAACTGACAACATGTATAGTTAATGCAATATATAGATAATGGCTCAGTGTCCAACTAGCAAACTACGTCATTAATATCTGGCCCAATTTCCACATTTGGGAGGATGTGCACAAGTTATTACTTTTCTAGCATTTCCTCATTCTGGGGAGATTGAAAACATGCAAAGACAATATAGAGAAAAGCATTCACTCATAAGACATAGCATCATTCTTTTCAGCCAAAACTAGTAGATTGTGTTGAGTATTCTACATGGAACATGCGTCATGCAATTTGAATTTTGTATACATGCAGTTCAAATAGCAGCTAATCAAACGGCTATTATAAGAAAATTGTAATCAATCAATGCCGAAGTCAGCATAACTCACAGTAATGATAAACATGACAAGAGTAGCTTACTAGAGCTTTTAAAAATCAAAGTTCATAAAGATAATTACTGATGACTTCTAAAATGTTAAAATGATAAAAACTCCAACTTGGTTCATATAAAATGAAATCATACACTAGTTTAAAGTTCCATACCCTAAATGGAGAATGTTAATCCTATTGCGTAGCCTTTCTAAATTAACAGCTGTCTAAGTACATAAAATCGTGATTCAATCAAATTAAATCTTGCATAAGCCTTTACACTGCAAACTATATGAAGGTATAGGAAAACAGGATAAATTACACTGAAATTACATATCGAACTCCTTCATGAACTTAAAGGCCTTTCCACATCACAAAAAACCAGATTTAAAAAATAGACGAGAGAAACCCTGAGAAGACTACATAGACAGCAGATTTGATCATCTCATTTTACATGTTCATGATATTATCTTCTCTTTGAAGATAGTAACAGTACTATACAAGTATGGTTTTCTACAGGCTCTTGGATAAACTAACCATTCAAATATATTAGGGAGTCTGACTATGGAGCTTAAGCCTGACATGTTCCCTCTTCTAGCATATAGATCAGGAGAGGAAACAAATCCCTTAAGATGTATTTTTGTACTTTTCCCTAAGATAATTTTCTCAGGAAAAAAATGAAAAAATTAATAAATATATAAAAATGCAACCCATATTTATATATTCAATTATATTTAAATAAGAGTTCCAAAATTCACTTTTTTTTGTCACCATTATAGCACTGGAGTTGCAATTGATAGGCAAAATCACAGATTTGAAGCTCCCCACTAACCGAATCCCAAATACATATGAAACTCGATATAAATATATATGTGGAAAAAGTCGAAGTCGGAGTCGGCATTTCATCAGCAAGGGTCCAGAAATTGAAAAAGTCGTTAAAGTCGAGACGTTTTCGAAAAAGTCGGCCAAATTAAAAAAATACAAATATAAATATATTTTTAGCATCTAAGTATCCACAACATCAAATAAATGCATTTCCACGTAAACATGAAAAGAAAGCTAATATATAATATGTATATGAAGTCTAGTGCTACCTCACGTATCAAAATAGTGAATCAAGTCCGGAATCTTGATTCCTAACTCAGTCTCAACTCTCAAGAGTCAAAATATCAACAAAAAATATAATAAATATCTATCATGAGTCATCTACATGTCATAAAGTAATCAGTGATTGAGATCCTCTGCCCCTTTTACGAGAATAGGGAATGGCTTTGCCTTTTCCTATAAAGGAAGAAGGCCCTACCCCTGGGGCTACAAATGGACTCTGCAATCCTCTAGAAGCCAAAAAAAGAGGTGGCCTTTGTCCTCTATTGTTGCCCATCCTAGATGGTGTCACCTCCTCCTCCTCATCCTCCTCCTGCTCTGCCTCCTAACCTTGTTCCTCCTCCTCCTCCTCTACCTCCTAACCTTGTTCCTCCTCCTCCTCCTCTACCTCTAACTCTCCCTCTCCTGCAACTGCTACCTCCTCTGCCTCTAGTGCCTCCAGATCCATATCTAACCAATCAAGGATCGAGTCCGTGGTTGGCCTCTCAGTCTTGAACCTCCATGCAACAGTGGTATCAATATTGTCCAATGAGATGGCTTCCACATCAGGAGTGTTCTAAAGTTGTCTCGCCCACAATCGAAGATTGCAATAGACGTAGACCATGTCATTGCGGCGTTGGGACTCCAATCTATATTAGTGTTATAAATTGTAAATTATTACTTAGAAAAATTAAACATTAAAAATAATAAAATGAATCCAACATTTTGATTTGAAATTTGTTTACCTATTGCGATTTTTGTTGTGTATTTTACTATTTTGTACTCCAATTGCGCTCACACCCAGAGGAATTGCATGTTTGGCTGAGCACTCAAATGGCAAGCTTTTGGAGATGGGGTACTCTGCCACCATAGCTTGTCCACCAAGCATCTACAAGTTAAAATAAAAATGAGAAACATAAATAAACAAAAAAAGTTAAAACACTGAAATTCTAAACTTGAAGCAAATTATGAAGAGACAATGAATTATGAAATTTGAAAGTTGAAAGTTGAAACAAATTGAAGCTTACCTGGCATTTTGGTCATCCTATTCTTAATAGCCATGGTAAAACCAAATGTGCCAACTGTCATCCTATATATCTCCATTTCTTTAGAAATTTCTTCACGTTCTTGCACAGATGCCACCATCCTCTCAACACAAGTGAGGAATCCATCCATCACCTCGGCATCAAATTTGAAACCATGGGAGTAAGAAAATGTGGGGTTGGGGTGGTTACTTGCAGCATGAATGGGGGATTGGAGGGTATTATTCCATCGCTCATCAATCACTCTCTGTATGACTTGTTTCTCTAACCCCTCATCTCCCTTATCTTCATAATAAGCACGAATGGCCTCTTTGGCCCTATCCATGGCCTCATACAAGTAGCCCATTGCGGGCTTGTCTCCATCAACCAACCAAAGAACCCTTACCAAAGTTTCTAAAATGGAACACACCTTCTCTACTCATGCCCAAAAGCTCTGATCATATGAAACTAGTCTGCATATGCCCCCTCCCTCTGGCTTGCGGCTAATAGATAAAGCACACCAATCTTGTGAAAGAAACATACTCGTCACATCCCATATAGAATTCAACAGAGACTGAAGAGATATAAAAGTAGTGGTAAATCATGTAATGGCAGGATGCACCAACACTTTGTTGTTGGTGAAACTTCTCATCAAGCTAAGCATAGAAGTATGATTATATATAAATTTTGTTATGCTCCTGGATGATTCAACAATATCCCTCACAAGAGGAATCTTACCTATATCCTGCAACACCAATTCAATATAATGAGCAGAACAAGGTGTCCAAAACAAGGTCGGATACCTCTCCATAAGCAACCTGCCAGCAGCAACATAAGTTGCAACACTGTCCATTATGACTTGGACAACTTTTTGTGGACCTACTTCCTGAATGAAGATGTCCAATAACTCACATAACAAAACGTGCATCATTAATGTGTGCAGATGCATCAACAAATTTCATAAACATTGTCCCCTTGGAGCAACTAACCAAGAATTTAAGGGTCCTACCCTTCTGGTCAGTCCAACCATCGAACATGACTGTGCATCCAATGTGTTCTCATGATGCCCTAAACTCCTCCAATCTAGCAGTGCAATCAGCCCTTTCATCTTGAAGAAGAGGCCCTCTCAACTTTGCAAAGGTAAGGGCTTTGTACCCCAGGCCAATGACAGCAACAACATCAAACATAGGTTGGTAGAATGGGTTGGTCATAGAAGACACTTACTGACCAACCTATCTATCAGCTTTTGCCTTTTCCTTTTTTAAGTGTCGATTTGATGCCAGATTGTGCACCAGGTGTGGTTCTAGGAACATAAAAAGATGAAAAAGCTGAGGGGTTGGAACATATGGGTGTGGAATGTGATGCTGAAGAACCACTCTCACTTCCCCCTACTCTTGATGCCCCTACAAGTTGGCTTTTTACTGCTGCCCTAGTGTCTTTACCCTCCTCTTCATCCATCAATGATTTAATGGCCTGCCAGATGATTTTTGGAGTTGGATTTGGGCAAAGTTCAATATTTTGCCTTGGAACTTGCCCAGGATGGAATTTTAATCTGTTGACAACCCCTGACATATGCTTTCCACCCAACTTGCAAGTCAAAATACATTTTATTGACCCCCCAAGATTTGGGCATAGGATCAGGTTCACCATATTCCCACAACTTGCAAGTCAAATACATTCTATTGACCCCCCCAAGATTCGGGTATAGGGTCAAGTTCACCATATTCCCACATAGGGTTCAAATTCCTTGGCATTTTGTTTGAAACTTCGAACTTGAATTTGAACCTGGGGCACAAAAAAATTTGAAAAAAAAAAAATTGCCCATCACATAAGAAGCAAACACAAATGTAATTGTTGATTTTAAATTTTTAAATGCCTCTTCTCACTCACTTGAACACACTCAGATTTACTAAACAAGGGTTTGAATTTTTTATTCTTGAAAGTTGAAACATGTAAACAATCTAAACATTTTGAAGTTTTTATTCAATCTAGATTCTAAACAATGTTTTGATTCAAATTTCTAAGCAAAAATAAGCTAAAAGAAAACTAATAGAAAGATTTCAGAAGCCATTTGTGTAACAAAGACTGAGAGAGAAATTAAATACACACACCTTGAATCTCTCACGTTGAGCAATGGACAAATCTCCAAATCCACACCACAAAACTAGTAAATATCCTCCTCTTGGGCAATGGCAAACACCTCCTCTCTACACAGGGATGAATGGCAGAAAGAAGAGTGAAATATGAGTGATTTTTCGACCTTTTCCCTCACTTATCTGTGCCCTAGGCGGGCTTCCCAATTTTTTCGATCAACTCCGGATTTAATCGCGACTTTTTCAATTTTGAAAAAATTGCCAAAAAATTGGCCAATAAAACGAACTAGCCCAAAAAATCGGACTTTGCCAATTTAATCTCCAAATTTTTCCACACTGATATATATATTATTATATTATATATTATAATAATATATATATGTATAGTAAATCTTTCACATCTGACATAAAAGTACATAACTGGAACAAAGTGTCACAACAGAGCTTGCAATATTCTGAAATCTTTTTTTATGCAATTTATTTGCTTAGATCCCGGATTTATTGTCACTAATTTGATGCTCAAATTTATGAAATAACTGAAATCCAAAATAAAGGAACACACCATCAACACATGTGAACACAAGACGTGACCCGAAAAACCCAATTAGCAAGAAAACCCAACTAGAAGTTGAGACCGCTCTTTTCTCTTATTTTTAGTCATGAAATTCAAACAAAAAGAAAGGGGCACTCAATATGGAGTTGCCTTTGACACGGTGGCCCAAATGGTTGCTACAAAATCTTCTACCTTTTTTGTTATGCTCTCAAATGCCACTCCTAGATGCTCTTCTCAATTATGGAATAACTAAATGTTACAAGAATGGAACCACTTCTCTTCCTAATGGCTAAGTATTTAACATAGCCTAATAGTCATCTCGGGTTATGGGTTTTGCATGCCTCAACCCTCAATTAATGTTAGGGTTTGGGACCCTCTAGAATCTTCTTAAAAGTCCACACGTGACTACCCCACATGTGTGAGTAATGGGGGTTGATGTGGCATCCACTTGGTAAGATGGTGGTCAACAAGGTAGATCACCGTATAGGAGGCATAACTTCCACAAACAAGCTTTGATTGAGGTGATTTTGAACCATTGTAAAGCTATGAATGTGTAGAACACCATTGAGGGGCTCGAACATATACTTACAAAGTTTTGTCTTGAAAAAATATCATTTGATGCCTCAAACTAGTTCTTAAAGTTTTTGGACCACATATCTCCAAGTTGGGGCACACCAACTAAATGGGCTTTGCAAACTAATCTCAATTTTTACACCCAGAAAGTACCAACACAGATGAAAAATTATTTAATGATCCATTTTGGATCAATGAGAAATGAGGACAAAAGCCCTCACATTTCATTTCCCACTCCCAGTGCTCTTCTATACTATTTTCATTTTTTCTAATTTACTAATTTATTTATTCTCCTTTCTTTTCCTTGAGCCATTTAAAACTTGCATTGTCTTTTTTTCCTGTTAACCTTTTCATTAATTGTTAAATTGCACTTACTAAGTCTATTAACCATTTGTCTCATTTGGATCCATCTTGGATCAACTGGGGCCTCGCAGCTCATAATAGGTAGAAGCCTTGTACCATAGGCCAACAACAATAAGAATACCAAACAATGATTAATAGAATAGGTTTTTCTCAACAATGCTTAAAGGAATGTCACACCCATAATTTTTTCCAATTCTTGCTTCTCCTTTATTTTTACCTTTGAAATAATAGAAGGTTGTGCTCCAACAATGATAAGACAAAAAAAGGAGGCTCATCAAGAGCATCTTAAGGGAGGCTCTCACTTCCCACCATCCCTGATAAACTTGTCATTTGCAAGGTTCTTGCAACTCCTCCAACTACAAAACTTCCCTCGTTTCTTTCTTCCTACCCAGCTTATCAAGTCATTGATTGGCAATACAAATAATTTCCTAGGTTGATTTTTCACATACTCCCACTTTGTGCCCTAGAATTTTAGCAAAATGGTATTTCACGTGACTAACTTTGCCATTCATTTCTTTCCCACACAACTTACTCCTATAGTTGGTTGTCATTCATGGATGCTCTTGGTTTGGGTTTTATGGATTAAATGCATTGCTTGAGATGAGGCTTGAGGAGACACCTTTTTTATGACAAGACATATCCTTGAACGAATACCTTTTGATGATTTGTTGCACCTTTTGAGGAGAGACATGTCTTTTGGAGATGATGTCACCCTTCTTGAGGCTTTACACTTACACATGTGACCTTTTTGAAGGCATCTTTCATTGTATTTTCATTTTTTAGGCTACTTTGGGGGTTGCCGTGAGATCTATCCACCTTGTATCGTAGACTTTTTATGTTTTAGGGGTTTTAGTACTAACATAGGCTAAGCACATAGTTTCCCAATATAAATGTCTTTTGGAAATGATGTCACCCTTCTTGAGGCTTTACACTTACACGTGTGACCTTTTTGAAGGCATCTTTCATTGTATTTTCATTTTTTAGGCTACTTTGGGGGTTGGCCTAAGATCTATGCACCTTGTATCATAGACTTTTTATGTTTTAGGGGTTTTAGTCCTAACATAGGCTAAGCACATAGTTTCCCCAATATAAATAGGGGAGTACTAGCCTTCATTTGATCATTGTGCACTCTCCTGGATTATATCTCTTTTTCTCTAGTTGGCTATGGAAAACTAGTTGAGCACCTTTCACAAGGGACTTGTTAATGTGGATTTAGCATTCTCTTCATGGATGGATTATGGTGAAGCTTGGTTGAATATATGATAAACCTAATAAGTGGACTTCTTTTATCTTGCTTATTGTTCTATTGATGATGGAATTTTAGTATTAAGCAAGTGGGCATAGTATTTTGTTTTCAATGTCCTTCTTAGACAAACCCTTCTTTCAAGATTTTTGAGGAAGTAGCAAGTGAGCTTATTCCCTTAATTCATTTTTTAAAATTGTGAGCCTTGATTCAGACCCTAGAGATAAGCGAGTGGACATACAATAGTTTTTTTACTCTTTAATCTATGCCAATTCTTCATAATTTTGAGAAAGGCACTAGTCCTCTATCTCTCGTGACAACCAATTATACTTATTAAAAAAATGTATTTTATTTCTTTAGGGTAAATCAGAGTTTACTTACAACAAAATCATACATTTTCAGCATTTTGTTGTCTTAGATGTTATTATCCTAGAGTTAGAAATTGTTTGAAATGTATTAGAAATGCAAAGTATCATTTTGAATGTATTTTCCAACCCTAAATTAGGGCTAACATCCCGGGATTTAATTGTTGTTATATGCCTATTAAACCACAAAAAGTTGTTGTTCTCTAGTTACTCTCATATCTAGCCCTCATTTTTCACTTTATTATCATAGTTTCCGAGGGTAGATTTTTTGTTATTATAAACTAGTAGATTGTTGCAATTGCTGGTTTTACATGCTAGTTTACTTCAGGTAAAGGTGATTTCTTGATTGTGTATTCTTTGGGACCTTCCTCGAGCCTGTATCGGCTGACCTAAACCTCTAGAAGAGCCATAAGACCCTTTGAACTTAAACATGGAAATTACTTAAAAATCCACCTTAAACCCTAATTGCTTAACCTTATTCCTTGACAATAAATCATTGTACAACCATTAGTGGGCACAACTTAATTTGATAGGGTTATTTTATCCTTGAGATATACTAAGGAAGTCTCACATGTGTTGGATTGTGTCCATCACTAAAACAAGCGGAGTAATTGCTAAGGTGACTCTTGTAACTCAAATTGTACACCAAAATGTGACAACACTCAAGACAGGGGTTGTCACTCTGATCTCGGCCATCTTCGTTTAAGTTGTTTCCCTAAAGCAGGCTACGAGGGGTAGTCCCTATGGATGAGATGATAAGTTTGGGAGACACAATTGAATGGCCTAGCAACTTGGTTAGAAATAATTGACAAATTTAATTATTTAGCACAACTTGATTAAATTTATTGAAATTATCAATTAAAGACCAGTGCCTTAGGAGTCAATTTACTTGCACAATATATATTAAATTCCAAGTTACCGAATGAACAATTGCTGTTAGGATGAAAAACTATCTTATATGAGATACAACACCTAAAACTAAGTGAGATAAAAGGTCTTAGTTAATTTTTATTAGAATGTCTATTCTAAGTGAATCCTTACTATCAATTGTTTTGAAGTCAGTCTCAAATGTAGGTTGTAGACAGAAGTCCACAAGGAGGAGGCTATGGCCTCATTAACAATACCTCTCATGAAATTCTGACCACCCAAGTGCCTCTGTTCCTACAAGGGATTCCCCACAAGAGAACTAAAAAGTCACCTATGTTAAACACAATGAGGGTTTGAACTTTGCAAGTTGGGTGAGAAAGGATTGTCCTATCTTCTTTCAACCATGCTTATGCTTGGAGGTACATTTTATAGATGTACCTCTAATCCTAGAATGATATGCAAGATATTAGTGACAGATTTTAGTGAGATTATTAAATGACCTTTTAAGTACTTCAAGTTAAATTACTTAAGATTCAATGCTTCTGATGTTCAACACCAGAGCATAAAGAAAGTACTTAGAGAAAAATTATAAGAACAATCTCAACTAAAGCAATGTGCCAATAAACCACTTGATGTGCCAATTAAAGCGCTTCACAATGAACCAATTCAAGATTTATCCACTAAGCTAATAATCAATATCTAATGACAAGAGAGAGCAAGGAGCACAAATTTATCAAAGAATTCCTCACAATTTGATGTGCAAATTAGAAACCAAAGGAGATAACGAACTGTGAAAATTTCTAAATCTACACATCATAAATCCTACTGCAATCACTGGTTTATCATCTCCTACTTATTCTTTACATTCGACAAGTTATTTAATTATTTAAACAGCGATGAAAACACTTTTGCAGCCTACACATATATACATACCATGAACTAAATAAACTGAGACAATCACACAAGGGACACCGTTATTTTTGGACAATCGTCCCTAGAAAAACCCAATTTAGGAAAATTGGTGCAGCATATAAAGGGTTTGTATTATTAAGCATATTTCTGAATACAACTAGGGTGTCAAATCCGGCTCACCTAACACAAAATAAACCTGGCAAAGTACTTCTATCCGGAGACAGATATTTTGACAATTCCAGCAACTGGATGATCAAACCCCTCAGATGACAATTGTTGTTCCCAATGGCTGCTCCATGCTTTGCGCTGGAATTGTGTCACCTCCTCTAGGAGGTTTGTCACACTCCCAGTGCGCCTCCTTTGCTCAGAAGTCGATATTTTGAACTGTTGCTCTCTCTGCCCCGCAAAAAACCTTAGCGTTGCCTCTAAGGAACTCTGTCAGCCCCTCTAGCTTCTGTGTCAACCTCTTTGGAGTTACGTGTCTCTCTTGCTGCTGCTCTACCTCTCTATTATATATTCTCAGCCTTGGACTGAAGTCCCTCTGCCGAACTGCCCCTCTCACTGCAACTCAGATCACTTAACTCGACTTTCTCAGCAAACCATGCCCCTAAAAAATTGAACTCTTTGATATCTTGGTGTATCTCCAACTGACCCTCAAGCCTCCTCTAATACTTTTCCTGTTGATGAATCAGCGGTCGTGATCTAATCTCTAATCAACGGCTAAGATTAAAATAGGCTCGATCCTCATCACTTAGAACCTTTTCACCCATATTTTTATTAATACACATTAATATTTTTATTTTCCTAAGCTTAGACTTAGAAACCCATTAAAAATATTAATTACTTTAATAACTCCTCATCTGAGTGGAATTTCTCCAAACGATTTCTGGGTTCTGAAGATTTCATGTGTTCTAGCCCCTCAACAAAATTTCAGATCTAGAGCACATCCAATGCTACCCAGAATCAATACACCCTCTTAGCGAGGAATGTGCTCTAGTGACACTTCTCAACATAAGTATTACACTGATCCACTGCATCGGTCCTTTGTGTTGCTGATGCTTGGCCTACTCCCGTTCATCCACTGCACCGCTACTTCCTGTATTGCTGCCCATGACTCTGCCATTGCCATTGTTGCATCTGTACTACAGCTCCCTCTCAAAATGTTGCATCACGCTGCCCATAGCACTGCCACTGCTAACTGATGCACTGCAACTCAGTTACTGAGAAGTAAGTAACTGATACTTCACCCAAAAAATTGACATCCTGGTCAGTATGGATGCCTCGTGATCCTGAAGCTACCTCTGTTGCTAATCTATGTTGACCCTCTGCTGCCACTACACTGCTGCAAACTGCTATGTGCCTCTCGCGCTTCTACAACATACACTGCGTTGCCTCAGACTTTGGCACTCTAGCTCTGCCACGGTCGCTCCATCACACCTCGCTCCAACCGACACTCGTCATTTTGCTACTGGCGTTAAGGGCTCCCGTAGTCGTATGTGATCCAAGAGTTTGGGCATATCAAGGATCCTGCCCATACATGTAGTCTTCCTGACTACAACTCGATGTCGCCCCACCTCTTCTCCAAAGGTGCATGAGCACTCATGGCATAATCATCATCCTCGCCTTCCTTGTCCGCTTTCGCTGGAGCAACCTTCGATTCAGAAGTTTCCTCTTGCCCTTCTTCCAAGGACACTAAGTGGCATAATGGCGCAGTTCCACACAGTGGAAGCATCTGGCCTTGGTGATGTCCTTCTTCTTCCTCTTTTGTTGCACTTGTTGTCCTGACGATGCGAGAGTTGCATCCTCCTCCTCCTCCTCCATCTTGACTCAGGCTCCCTTGCTACTACTCCCTATCTTGGTCATCCTCCTAAGCTCTTCTTGTCGAAGAGTAGCCCAAATCACCTCCCAACTGGGGAGAGTTTCTCTAAGATACTTTGGACAAAGGTCTCCCAGTCCTCGATGACTGCATTCAAGGCAATCCTGACCATGAACTCAGGATTTGGTGTAGACCCCATGGAAGTCAACTGGTCACGAATCCCTTACAACCTGAGAAGGAAGGGACCAATCTCTTCTCCCCTCTGCATCTGGTACTGTCTCAGCTGATTTTCTAATAGCATCTTCCATTGGATGGAAAAGCCCTGATACAAGGTGGCTAGCGCCTCCCACATCTCCCTTGTTGTGTTCTTCTCAGCAATGTGTGGTACTACATGATCTTTGACCCCGTCTAGGATCATGCACTTGGCCTTAGCCTAGGCCTCCTCATACTTCTTCAACGAATCAACATCGACTAGCTTAGCAACTACCTTCAAGGCATAGTCCTTGATGCGATGTTTATCTAGGATTGCCAGGGTCCTGGCCTTCCAAATGACAAAATTGGATGCTCCATCCAATCTATCCTGATCCCTCTACCCATTCATTGCCATCTTTGCTCAAAAATAGGATTGGTTCTCTTCTCCCTTTCCCATTGCCAATCTAACAAGACTTGGATCTAGATTTCTTTGGCACAAAAAACCCTCTAAGGAACAAGTTCCTTTAGACTCCCTCTGAGTCCTGATTTCCTTCACGAAAATCCTCCCACCAACTGTCAATTCACTTTCTCTTCAATCCTCCTTCGCTGCTGCAAACTGGATCTAGATTTCTTTGGCTAGAAATCTGTCAAGGCAGTGTCTCCCTCTACCTCAGCTCTGTCTCCACAGACATTGTTCTGCACTAACAGAAACAGCCTCCCTCCAGCTCCTATAATCGAATTTGCTATGCTCCTCCATCCCCGGTAACTAGCTAATTCGAACCACCTTTCAGGCTCTGCGTTGGCCCAAAGCACTGACGCAATCACTGCGTGGGCTCCTCTCTGGCTCTGCGTCACCCTCTACAGGCTCGAAATGCTGACGCAAGCTCTGCGTCACTCCTGCAGCTGCTCCTCTGCCTCTAAAACAACATTGCCACTCGGGACAGCTGCTTCTCTACAGCAAAATCTATGGATCTCTCGACTGGTATCTTCAATCTCATATTATCTGCAATGCTCCGGTGCCATGTGAAAATTTATGAATCTACACATCAAAAATCCTACTGCAATCACTGGTTTATCATCTCCTACTTGTTCTTTACATTCAACAAGTTATTTAATTACTTAAACAGCGATGAAAACACTATTGCAGCCTACACATATATACAGATCATGAACTGAAATAAACTGAGACAATCACACAAGGGACGCCGTTATTTTTGGACAATCGTCCCCCAAAAAACCCAATTCAGGAAAACCAGTGCAGCATATAGAGGGTTTGTATTATTAAGCAGATTTTTT
Source organism: Pinus taeda (assembly GCA_000404065.3). Classification (NCBI taxonomy): domain Eukaryota; kingdom Viridiplantae; phylum Streptophyta; class Pinopsida; order Pinales; family Pinaceae; genus Pinus; species Pinus taeda. The sequence continues at coordinate 39,668 of APFE031325190.1, read as the reverse complement.
AATACAACTAGGGTGCCAAATCCAGCTCACCCAACAAAGAATAAACCTGGCAAAAGTACTTCTATCCGAAGACATATATCTTGACAATTCCAACAACTGGATGATCAAACCCCACAGATGACAATTGTTGTTCCCAGTGTTGCGCGGTGATGGCAGCGCCAAGCTTTGCGCTGGAACTGCATCACCTCCTCAAGGAGCTACGTCACCCTCCCAGTGAGCCTCCCTTGCTCAGAAGTCAACATGTTGAATTGTTGCTCTCTCTGCCCCACAGAAAACCCCAATGTTGCCTCCAAGGAACTGCATCAGCCCCTCTAGCTTCTGCGTCACACTCTCTGGAGCTACGTTGTTGCTCTACCTCTCTGCTATGTATTCTCGACCTTGCACTGAAGTCCCTCTACCGAACTACCCCTCACTGCAACTCAGATCACTTATAGCTCGACTTTCTCAGCAAACCACGCCCCCGAAAAATCGAACACTTTGATCTCTTGGTGTATCTCCAACTGACCCTCAAGCCTCCTCTTATACTTTTCATGTTAATGAATCAACAATCGTGATCTAATCTCTAATCAAAGGCTATAAGATTAAAACAGGCTTGATCCTCGTCACTTAGAACCTTCTCACCCATATTTTTATTAATACACATTAATATTTTTATTTTCCTAAGTTTAAACTTAGGAACCCATTAAAAATATTAATTATTTTATTAACTCTTCATCCGGGTGGAATTTCTCCAAACGATTTCTGGGTTCTAGAGATCTTGTGTGTTTTAGCCCCTCCACAAAATTTCGGAGCTAGAGCACATCCGATGCTACCCAAAATCAACACGAACAATACCAAAAATAAGGCAAGGCTTTAGACAAAATTGGTAACTTCCAATAGGGATTGTTCAATTGTAAGATTAGACTGAAGTCACCCTTAAGGCCACAATGTTGCTTACAATTGAAATTCCACCTTAACGCTCCAAATATGACAAATATGATGCTCACAAGATATTAAAGTGATTTTATCATTTAGTAACCTCAATGCTCTTTAAATGACAACAATAAGGAGCGAGAGCAATCTTATGTCACTTTAGCAATTAGGAACAATAGACTAAGTTGAAATTTTCTCTTTAACAAGACAAATGCTCCAATGGTAACAAGTGAAAATGAGCAAGTACACTTATGCAATATCAAGAGAACTTTAGATCATTAGCAATCATTACAAGCTTCTTATATCAAATATATGCAATTAGATTCCCCCTTTCAACCAATGCTTATTGTGAGAGCACAATTATCATCTAGAGAGATTGCTAACAGTGATCTCCAAATGAAATTACCAACTAGAATATGAACCACTTCTTATACAAGCAATCACTTTAACACTTTGTTGTTAGCTTAGGGGCACTTATATGCAACCATGAGATGTAAATAGAGACAAAAGCAAGATTGTGCCAATGATGCAATGCAAGCAATGGGAGAAACAAGGAATGATCAGCAAAACAACAATCTATTTCCACAATTATTAGCCCATCCACAAAATTACTATGCCAATAACTTAAGATAAGAGAGATGATGCACCAAAGCCTCAAGATGAGTTCTTATGAATTTAGAGGTTTCTATTATGTCCTTCTTACCACTGTTATGAGAACATATGGGTATGGTAGAGAATCCGTTTGAGTAGCATAAACAGGTGATTTCTTCGTTACAATGGCAGAGGGAGTTGTCGTTAGGATGCAGTGTTGACAGTGGTAGGATCCGCAGCAATACAGATGCAGCGTTTGCGCAGTGGTTGGTGGACAACATGTCAGACATCAATAACGTAGAGGGAGATGTTACAAAACAGAGTGATGCTTCAACAGGTTGCATTGCTAGAGCACATTCCTCACTAAGAGGGAGTGTTGATTTCTAGGAGCATTGAATGTGCTCTAAGTCTCAAATTGTACAGGGAAGCTTAGACACATGCATTCTCCAATACCCAGAAATCGTTTTGGGAAATTCCACTCGGAGACAATTCTGTTAAAATAATTAATTATTTTTAATGGAACCTTAAGTCTAAACTTAGGAAATTAAAATAATTAATGGGTATTAATCTAAACTGTGGGTGAAACTGTTAGAAGAAGGCGGAGATCAAGTCAATATGATCCTAGCCATTGATTAGGATCTAATCTGGGTCGTTGATTGATCAACGAGAGGATTATAAGAGAAGGCTTGATGGGCACTTGGAGAACACAACAAAGGCAGATACTCAATTACCTGAGTAAGATCGATTTTCTCACTGGTCGAAGTTTGGCAAGAGAAAATCGAATTAGAGGGAGAGTTGCAAGTGAGAAAGGAAGAGAGGGCATCAGCATCTTTCGAGAGTCGAAGGCAAGGAGACGCAAAGCAGAAAGAGGCAGCGCAAAGGCAGGTTGATGCTAGGACTGCGTGGGCAGTTTGACGTTGGGCCAACGTGGGAAAATTGACGCAAAGGGACGCAAAAGGACACAAAGGGAAGAGGAGTACTTCTCCTGAATCAAAGATTTGTCAGGAAGCGTCTGTAAATTTTCTCACTTTTGTTTTGCTGGTTGTAACTTGTACATGAGATTTTGCTGAAGAATAATAAAGAAACCCTCATCTATTGCACCAGTTTTCCCACATTGGGTTTTCCCGAGGATGATTGTCCAAAAATAACTGTGTCATTGTGATTATATTTGTGCCATTATTTTTTTGCATTTACTTTCTACAATATTTTAATTGTGAAGGTTGCAATAGAATATATTTCGATATTTGTCATAAGAACACAGTGAATAACTTATTTATGAGATAATAAGTAGAAGAAATAATATTAATCATTAAAGTTGGATTTTTGTTTAGAAATGTTCACATCAATAAGATGAAAACTACAACCCCTTGAACCAAACATGTCACAAAACCCTAAAACAATTCATGTTAGACCCTTTATTCATTTATAAAACAATTATACATACCTTAAAGACAAGGACTACATACCTTAGTCCTTCATAATCACTGGAAGTCTCCAACAAAGACTTCTTCTAGATTCCATGATCTTCCCACTGTTTTCAAGAGTGAAAACTCCAAAGATGCCAAAGCCAAAGTTTGCCTTCAAAGATACTGCTACTTCCATTGATGTCATGAACTAATGCCAAAACAAGGTGCTCATCATAAGGTGACTAATTGTTTCATACTGCTATAGTCGTTTAAGTTTGGTTTCAATACTTCTTCTAGCTCCAACAATATCACAAAAGTTTTTATCTCATAATGTTGACTTGAAAACAGGTTTGATACCTATTTTAAATTATGGACCTCCTGAAGAATTTACTGTGATTACATGTCTCTAACCTTGAGACTTCGGTCTTTCAAATTTGAATAGATCTGGTACCAAATGACTTTCTCCAGTCTTGGTCCTCTTAGCACAATCATTGATACACCTTGAGAGACAACTTAAAAAGAATGCCTTTTCCATTTAGTGGACTTGTATCCTCTCCATATAGACTACTTCCTATAAAACCATTTGGAGTAGGTATTTCTGGGATAGGTAGATTGTGACTTCGGCCCTCAAACTACGGCTCCACACTATTCATTGTATATGCCCTCCAACCGAGATATCTTTACTAGCCTATAGGACTATATCAAGGTTCCTGTCCCTTCATAATGTAACCATAAGATGTCATCTTTTGCAAACAGGGCCTCTTAATATGCCTTACAGATCTCTAAAGGAGATACTTCGTCCTCTACTCCACTTCACAAGGCTTGCGGCCCTTTATCCATTTAGCACAGATGTCTCAGCCTCTCTCACTGTTAGGCTTTCAATCCTCCTATGCATTCCTAGGCTCAGCCTTTTAGACACTTTTGATATGTAAACCAAAACCTCAGATTTGGCCTATTCCATTTCCAAGACTTCGCTCTACCACTTGCTTTACCACAAGGAACTGGATCCTTCTAATTCGCATTTAAATAGCCCTCCTGTAGCCTGTTACCCACCATTTTGCAGGTAATATCCCTAGGAGAATCAACCACCAGCTACCAGGTTGCTCATTGCGCCATTTCTACGCCACTTGAGCCAACCATGTGGTCCCTCGCCCATCTGCCATGATTGTATGTTTGAAGGTGGGCCTCCTGAACCTAAAGGTATGGCTTGTCATTTGGAAATTGAGTATTGTAGTTTGCTTATCATGGACACTTCTAGGCATGGATTAATGGGGGGATTCAGTGGAAAGAATGGGCCAAGTTTGTGCTTTTGTCCCCTAGACCCCTTTTAGGAATTAACCTTGGATTCTAATCCCGTGGAATCTCTTTTACTGCCCATTTGGTTCTAGGGATGGTATTTCACAAGAAACCTCGATTTTGGTTGCGTGGCCCCGCTCCCTTATCTGCTTATATTACCCCATTTTCATTTGTTATTACCCCATTCATCATTACTCCCGCCTGGGTCCACATTCCTCCATTGGGTCCACATAGGGTTAGCTTGCCCCTTCCTCTTGCCCACAACTTGGGTCATTGCCAGAATGAAGCCCGGAGGTTGATGCCGATGAAAAGAAAGATAAAAGTATATATGGCCACATTCAACAGGAAAATGTACCACAAAATGCAAAAGATGGTCGGGGAAATACATTTAGCACATGGGAAAAAGCCAATACATGAGTTCTACCTCCATTATCATGGCCATCACCCTGGTCCCTACAGGTTCTATGAACCTCCTTCATCATATGGGAACCCATGATTGTCCCAACCCCTGGTGGGCAATGAACCGCCCCACCTTAAAAAGGGGGTATTCATTGTTATATCTTACACATCATGCTCTTACCCCTTAAGCCCTGAGCAGTTAATCAAAGAAAATCATAAAAGGGCAAAACGCATATAAAGAAGGGTGGAAAAATCAAGGTCGAGGCACCTCATGCACCACGATTGCTAACTCCTATACATTACAAACCCATGTGTGGGCTTCCCTGTTATTAGCTACCCCTGTACCCCAGCATGTGACCCAGGGCTGCCCCTTCTCATTCCCTACTTCATTCACCTATCTACCACATGCCACCACCTTTTGAAGGATGTACCTTGACTATATTATCCCCTTTGGAAGTAGAAACCACCTAATAGGATTATGGGTTAACCCCATTTGGAGTTTACAAGATATTGGTACATCTCGAAGCCCATTATGGAAGGGCAGGCCATTATGAAGTCCCCACCTATGATCCATGATTTGGTAGGCTCATTTACTTGATTTCTCTAATGACTTATTGTACTGGAAGGCTAGGGGACGACATTGGATCTTATGCAGGATTGCAAATGGTTTCCATCTTGGGTTTGGTCTCCCTATATGGGGTCCTAATCCTCCAGAGGGCTACATTGGCACATGTAGGGTGAGCATTGAGATCCATGGGCCTCCACAGCAGCAAATTGCACTCTATGGATCCCCACAGCCATTCAAAGATTGTTCGTGGTTCACTTATTGGACGAGGAGGATGCGCCTAATCCATCATGCCCAGCTAGCCCCAGACTTACACCATACTTGGCAAATGATCCAAGACTTGCACGATGATGTGGCATCACCTACACCATCATCCTAGCACTTGCAGATGATCTACAGGCATCTTCAATTTGTTTGGAGACCCATGAGGATACTTGTGTACCCCCACATATCATTTGGAGCACCACGGCTTATTACAAGGGGCCAACCCCTTGTCCGCTGCTTTTGAAGGTCTTATTCTACATTGTGGCACCCATGGACCCCATTAAACCTCTTAAGGGGCCCTACAACAAGCATAGATTATTATTTGACCTCTTGAGAGGCTTACATTTTTATTTATGAGCTAGTTTGGTGGGCTTGTCACCAAAAGTTCAATTATTAGAACATTATTTTATTTTTTAGGCTTATGTAAGACAAGGAGGCTAATTCAAACTCCTAAGTTGTATATAAATACAAGTGACATGAGCTCATTTTCTCATCATCACTTTGGTTTGGACCACTTCTCTCTCTTGAGGTTTTCGCACTTTTTCTAGAGGATGAATTGGAGCTTTATGGATGAATTTTGATGTGTGGATATTGACCTATCTTCTCTTGGAGCTTCTCTCTTGTCAATTGTAAATGGTTGTATATACTTTGTTACATGTAAGTACATCTTTTTTAATGTTATTCTTGTTTGCTTTTGCCATATACATTGGATTGGGATTTTCGCTATTCTAGGGCTAATTGTTGCTTGCATTTACTGCTTAAAATTGTGGAATTTGTCTCTATTAAAGCATCTCTCAATGTATGGGCCATGTAGTATGACCAAAATCTCCTAGGGGTAATTCTATCATAGAATTTGACCTTGATAAGCCATTTCCTTTGCACATCGAAGTATAAGAGTTGCTAGGTTGCTTCTCCTTGATCTAGAAGGCTAGCGAAGTGATCTTGAGGACTCCTTGACTGGGAATCAAGAAATCCTACTCATATTCATCATAGACTCCATTCTCCCAAAGATTAAGGCATTGATCTACTACCGAAGGTGGTCACTAAAAACCACATTCTTTCACCTCCTTCTAGGTCTAGCCAAGTTGGGTTACCTAGGGCATCAATTTCCCGACAAGCTAGCCCTCCAAAAAATTCGATCTCCTAGGGTCTCCTGCGCTAGTGTTTCCTCAAGCTCTCCTCCAACTTCGAAGTCAATCCGACAGTGGAGTTGGGAGAAAAACCAAGCCCTAGCTCCGAGATCAAACTTTTTCCTGACATCCCCAAGGCTAGTACCTCATAGGGTCAAACCAACACCTTCAAATAAAAATGCTTTATTTGATCCTTTCCCCAACTTGTCTAGGGTAAGAATATCAACAGTCGCTATACTCTTTCCTCATACCCTAGATTGGGTCCACTTGGTCCTGTGTGGTCTCGTTCCTTTGAAAAGACAATTCTTCAAGAACCAAGCGAGATACCAATTGCAACAAGG
>APFE031325190.1:0-29688 GCA_000404065.3 Pinus taeda | reverse complement strand
AAGGGGAAAATCCAAAAGAGTTCTCTTCTTATAGAATAAATTCAAAGGAAATTTCCAAGACCAAACCCTAGACCAGGGCTCCCACCAAAAGAAAGTTGACTAGCCTGCCTTCCCATACAATGTCTTCAAAATAGCGAAATAGAAATTCTTCATAGTTTGATCTTTCTTCCTGCAACTCGGCCCCGAAGAACCATAGCAGATAATAGGGACCTCGAATGAGAGAACAAAAGATTATGTAGATCAGATTCTCTTGAGACTTCCAAACATCTTCGCATCCCTTTAAGACCGTAGACCACACTCAAGAGAAATGTGTATGTATGTCTCCAAGGAGGTCAAAGTACCTCCTTTAGATAGCCTTTCCAAGAGGCTCTTTAAGCCTTCTTAGGCCGACTTAAGCAAGGTTGGCCGACTTGTCTCTTGGAGCCCTCTAGACACTTCTAATTCACAAAATAATATTTGTTTCTTTGATACAAGTGCCCAATAGGGTCCTTAATAATGTAACAATGACCTTTGACTCATGACAAACCCTATAAGCATACAATGGATGCTTTGACCCACTGACTATTGACCCAATCATGAAACCCATGCTTTATAATTACATGAGTCAATGATAATTATGAAGGCCGAATCTAGTTACATTCTCCAACACCAAGATCACCCACTTGGCCTTTACTTCTTCTTATGTGTTGTCGACTAATACAGATGTATAGGTGGAGTGACTACCTTCTCAATGATATCCCATAGATTGTTTCCTTCCAATAGCAACGTTACCCAGCTTTCCAAGACAAGTAATTGGAGGCACCATCTAATTTGTGCTCAAGTCTAAGGCTTGCTCATGTCCTATTTGAGATCTATTGCACAAACTCCCAAATCTGAAGCTTAAAAGAAAATAACAACCCCACAAATTCTAAACCCTCGAACTCCTAGAATCAACCTTGCTCTAATACCATGTAAATTTTCAAGCCCTAAATGATTGTTGTCCTATGTCTCTCTTAATTAGATAAATCAAATGTGAAATTATTTAATGATTAATCACAAAAATAGATATTTCTAAACATGTAAAAATCACACATATAGCTAGAAAATGTACAACGAAAGCATGCACAAGACACAAAGATAATTACTCCTTCAAATCAAATTTTCATTTAAACATTCCAACCATATAGGCAAACCTGCAAAAGTTATCAAACCCACAACTATATGATACATACAAAAAATCAGATATGAACTTAATGAGATAAATTTTCTTAATGGACAACTGAGAATCCTCTTGCTTGAACTGTTGTATACAACTGTTCAACCCTGTCCATATGACTTTATGGATCTCCCCATACATAATCCGTGCGATTGTACAAACTGTGCTTTGGCCTAATTCTCAACCTTGGCTCCTCTCTTGTGCTTTGAATATACTTCACTGCTCTCCCGAGTCTTCTTAATATACAAAGAAGTATGTGTTCTACTTCTCCCATCTTTCCTATTTATACTTTGAGAGAGAAATCTAATGTCATCAATCCTAGCAACTAATTTCCCAAATCTTAACAGCTAATCTCCTTAATCCTAGCAACCACCTTATCTCAACAACAAAGTGTACGGCTAAGATTAGATCAAATCTAACTCAATAATATTCTAGAATCTCTTAGAAGATTTCATATAATTTCTAAAACTAGGAGAACAGAGGAAATTTGACTTTCAATTTTATTTATTTAAATGAAATTATAAGATGGTATTATTTCCCACTTTCACAAAGTGGTCACTAGAAGTTGTCTCCTTTACAAGAAGCTCCTGCTAGAGATATATTTCTCAACAAGTGTCTCCTCGATGTTCACTCATAGCTCATCCCTACCCATCATTCACCCACATCTGTTCTTGATGTTCACGGTCTCCTCAGTCCTCACTGCTCACTCATTCGTCATCCTTATCATTTTCCCACATCTGTTCTTGAAGTTCAAAATATCGGGTAGTGTCTGAAATGGGAAGATATGCTTATGTTTTATACCTTATCTATATTATAATTTACAAACTTACATATTAAAGTCACAAATTAATTCTAGCTTTATATATATTCATATAATGTACTTGTTCGAATCTTATATACTAATTGTAGTATGTAAGTATTACATATTACAAATGTATAAAATAATTTTTTTACAAATATAAAAATATAATTATATTGTCCATACCTTATGTTTCCCCTCCATATCCAGATCCTGTCTTTTCATAGATCTAGTGAACCCATATCCAAATCATGGTAATTTAGCTTATATCCACAAAATATTTTGCAAAGTTATCCTTTTTGGTTTAAAGCCATTACATTGAAAATCCATACAAAGGATAGTTTGAATTTATAGCAGACATGAACTTGTGTCGAAATCAGCTCAGCTGACAGACGAAATACGTGGGAAAGGATGTCTTAAATACTCCGCTATGGCAAAATTATGCAGAGCAGCAGAGGGCATGTTGCACTCTAGTCCTTATGGCAAACCTGATAAGACTTTTAGCATACACATTCTGTTTGCAGCTCATCAAAGGCACTCTGATCAAGACAGCGAAATGCAGATGTAGTACTTAATTCTGCCTAAGATGCAGATATAGGACTTAAAACCTGCCTACTTTTCTGGTCATTTATTGAACATTAATATGATTATCTTAGTTAATCTATTTACTTTTTCTCCGGAAAGCTTTGTTAAAATGGAGAATCAATGACCTTAAAGGAGTAGTGGAGCCTTCGTCAACTCTCTTAACAGTTAACAAACAATTGTGTTACACAAGGGTTATGTATGAATATAAATCCTCAAAAGGTTTCAATAAAATATTTTATTCTTAGAAAAAGCCACATGTCAAATTTAAAACCAAAACAAATAATAATAATAATAATAATAAATTTATATATATATATATATATAATATATTGCTTTCCTTTTTTAAGAATTTAAAATAATAGATATAAAATTGCAGGGCTCTATATACAAAACAAGGGGCACCACATCACACCCATATTATATTTCAAAAATGCCTATCGGACTTTTTACCATGGCATACAAGCTGTAAACGTACTCATATGCCTAAGCAACCTATATTATGAAGAGACTAAAACTACTAAAAGGAACATATTTATAATTTCGGGACCAAAAAGTCGATCTTCAACTGTAGATGATCCCCAGAAACTTCTGGAGATCCATCATTTCCACCAACATGAAGGATTCAGTGGGCATTCCTCTAGCTTCCTTCAGATCTTTTACTGTTTTCTCCATTCTTTCTTTGAGGTCACCATGATCAACAATGTGAAGGAGCTTAATGTCAGGCTTCAGAGCTATAAAATTATAAATGAGCTGACAGTATAAAAACACTGTTTTTTATACTGTCTATTACTACTGATATTGAATTTTCTCTTGCACATGGAGAAGCTTGTAATTTGTAGAAGTCGAAGGCAGCTGAAACTCAAATAGATGATAGAATTTATAATCATGGTAATTACTTATGACTGTTTATATATATCATTTAGTTATTGCTCCATTCATTAGGTCATTGAGCAATTACACAAATGCAAAGCACAAAAGACAAGAAATAACACAGATTAGGCCAGATGCCATGGCAAAACCCAGAAGGGGTAAGCCCATCAATCCTTTCCTTACAGATTCTTCGTCAACAAGAGAAATCCAAGTCCTGACTAGAAGATCCAATTGCCAAGTCAGCTCTCCACAAAAACTCAACATGAAGTCTGTCCAATAAACTTGCATCATCATAGGAGAATGTGCCTTTCTGAAGCTCGTATCATCACAGGGAATGTGCCTCACTGAAATTTGCATTATCACAGAGAACATCACATAGATACTGTACTTCTGGAAACTCACAACATTACAGAGATAATGTCTCTCCTGCAACTCGCATACATCAGAAATAATGGTCCTAAGTCCTGTAGCTTGTCTTCTCACAAAAACTTAGCATCTTATTAAGCTCGTGTACCACAGAAAAGTAAGCCTCAGATGTCTGAATTTCTTTTCACAGATGTGCACCAAATTGCTTGCTTAGTGAAGGAGTACAAATGCCAATATATAGTTGTTTCTTTATGTGAAGGGTCACGTCCTTTGAGCAGGCCAACTTGTCTTCTGTGAGGACCGACTTGGTAGATTGAAGATACAAACGATATTTACAAAATTCAATTTTTTCTTCTTTTCATAGGGTCACGAAGAACATGCCCTTTAACTTTTTCTTTTGACCAAAAACAAAGAACATGCTTGATAATAAAAATAATAATAATATTTTTTCTTCATTTTGTTTTTACATGAAATACATATTGATACAATGACACATACAAAGACCAAACCTAGTTACAATTCCAACACTCCCTCTTAACTAGGGAGGTACACATAATGACTTATCGGGGTATTCTCAAGTTGAGAACTTCTATAAGAAAATATTTGGATTGATAAGCATCAATGATGATTATATCATCATAACCAGCATTGTCAAGCTACCAAGGCCTTGACAAGTACGCTCTATCTCTCCATTAGATCAAAGCACAATGTTGGGAGGCATTAATTTGGACACCACTGCCTCTCAAGGCACATACCCCACCTAGGTTTTCCGAAGGAATGTCCTCACATAACCATTTCCTAATCCCAAGGAAAAGTTCATCCATCGAACCATTCTTTACCAAGTCCATGTATCTGACTTAAGATATTAATCCTAATCAACCACAATACATGACTTAGGAATGTACATCCCTAATGCTTATCCAATCCACCATTCTCCGTATCTGTGTTCATGCACTAGACTTATGGTCGTTAGTCCTGGTCATAGTACATGACACAGGAAATCCTCACTCCCTCTCAACCAGGAAGGAGATAACTACAAGCCCAAGCTTGTGTCAAAAGTACTCATACTTCCCCTACATCAACTACTTGTTCATCCATGGAGATCTTGTTTGTAGCTTCTCGACTCCTATTTGCACCATACTATCAAATCATCAAGTGCTTCCATCTTCTATAAAAAGTCAAGTCCTTGACAATCTTTGTAGATAAACACGATCGAATCTAGCACATCCACAAATAATCCATCAAACATTTTACGAAGCCAAACTGCTTCACAACTAATCGTACCAACTGCCACATCTTCCACCTATACAATGTTACGGAATTCTACTTCACACTCTTCTAGGAAACCATACCAAATCCCAACCATTAGTAGTATATCTACTCATTATTAGCACTGCCAACCCAAATGATGTATCCTCAAGCCCCAGGTTGTAGTGTAAGATTCTTCATATTAACTTTTGCTTCTAGCTCCCTCTAAAGTCAATATTTCTTTCTTTGGCTCATGAATCCTTTCCCAAAGTACGAGGTCTTCCTTAATCATGAGGCAGCTTCAAAATCTGGGGTAACTCTTCTAACTGAGGCAATCGACTTAACATGATCTTCTCCCTCTTACTACGAGAATCTTCTTGCTTCCATGATTGTCATTTGATTTTGACTACTCTAATGCATACTTCAAACTGCTCTCTTCTTTATGCATTCATGTTCTCTATGATTCAGGAAAGTCCTTGTGCTTTGCTACGCTCTTTCAAACTGCTATCAAGTCTTATCATTGACCTGCAAGCTTTATTAGGAAGCTATGGAAGAATAAATATAATTAAGCAAAGTGTAAAGGACTATCCAAATATAATAGCAACAATAGTAATCAGAGAAAGGAGATGTAGAGTACTTGTCTTTTGAGAAGTGAATCAACTCCCTCTTATACTATAGTACTTCTTGTAACCATCCTAGTCCTTATGATGTCAATTTTGTGATTCTCAAGAGCTAGGGCTTCTTCTTTTAGCAAAAACAATTGGTCTTAGGGTTTATGTTCCTAGGGTTTTCGGACAAACCCTAGATGCTTCAAAATCCAAAGTTTTCAAGACCTGCCATCCTTCAAAATTACAAATTCTACAAATATACTAATGAGTTAGTTGCAAACCCTAGAAATGTTATCGATGAGTCTTCAAGAGATGGAGTTCATTAATGGATTTATGACCTTGATAACAAAAACCTAGATTTTCATATGCAAGGACAAGATTCGAGTGCTAACATAACTACTATGTCATTGACCTCAAGAGATAGAACACGACCTCTTACACAACATATTTATACAATCACATCAACATCTACATAAGCATAAGATAGTTAGCTTTTTCTTAATAATTTCTTCAAGGTCTAGAAGATCTAGCGTTTCAAGCAAATTACAAACCTATAAGATCTTCCTTTTGATAAACTTATTAGTCAAGGGAACCTTAAATAGAACTTGCAAGTTAGAAAAAAAATGTATGTACCTCTTTTACCTTTCCTGTCCAACCTTGTAGTAGTCTTGAGATTGGCTACAGAAGCTCAACTCTTTTCATAAAGTTTCAGTCTTTTGCATCAATCTTCAACATATATATCTTCCACCAACAAAAGTACCTCCTTTGTCCTTAGTTTTATGCACAAGATAGAGATGATTTGGATTACAGAGAGGACTTGATCCTTCAGGTAGGAATGATTTGGACCACTGTCACATTCTTCACAGGTTCGGATCTCTTTGTCCTTATTGAGATGATTTGCTATTTTAGGGAGACTTCCTTCTGTTACTAGACAGCGACATTTAACAACATCAAAACAATGTTTTTAACAATCCTATGTCCTTCATCTTCTATTTTTTTTAATTTAAGAGTAGAACCAGATTGTCTCCTCGTCAATGTATTCTTTAACCACAAGATGTTTCAAACTTCAGAGATCATGTGTAACAGAGATCATGGTTCAAACTTGTATGCCATTAATAACTCGTATATCTCAGTAGTATGGTGTCATAGATAGTTCGAACTCCATCAGAATTACAATGCCACAGATTCAGACTTATTAAATTTGCTTTGATCACGGTGAGAAACTTGGATGTCAGAGAAATTCGGATTCCTTACAGAGGTGTCATTTCGGATCTTAGTGGGGTAATGCAATTCAGATATGAGCTTCCTTTTGATTCGATTTGGTTGCCTTTGATTCAGATCTGAAGAGATTTATGATGTCCACAAGAACTTGCATCATAGACAGATATGTCACCATAGAAACTCGCATCACAGAAAGTTATGTCATGTCACAGAAATTCACATTCAATAAAGTTATATCACCACAAAGACTCACATTACAAAGATAGAATATGGCAGAGGAACTTCGCATCATAGAGACTGAATATGCCACAAGTACTTCACATTAACATGTACCTCTGAAACTCGCTCTCAAGCCTCAGAAAAGTATCACTGACTTTGTCCCCTGTCTAGGGTTACCACAGTCATCAAAAACTTCAATGTTAACTCCCCTTTCTGGCCTTTAACGTCCAGCGCAATGCAATAAGGAAATTCATCCCTCACATCTAATATATCATAGGCCTTTTGGCCCTCTTTCCTAGCCAACTAAGGGTCTCAGCCATCCTCACTAGAACATAGAGATTTCAGCCTAAAACACAAAGAGAAATTGTAGATTATCTAGCCCAGAATCATGCAAGGACACAGTCCTTCCTCCACTAATGAACTTGGTTGCCTTACAGGCCTTGGACAGACCTTCTAACCCTCCTTAGGCTCTCATGTGAAAATTCCTACCCTCAAGGAAACCCTCCAGCAGCAAAACTGAATTTACTTCTTCTACTTGATTTTAATATACATTATCAAGTTATTTTTTGAAAAATACTTAAGTAAATTATTTCTACAGCCTACACTAGTTTAATTTGATTACATGAAACAAGAAACTGAGCAAAGAACAAGATACATAGGACACCGTTATTTTTGGACAAAATAGTCCCCGTAAAAAACCCAATGCGAGAAAACCGATGCAGAAATTCTAATGTTTTTATATTATTAAGCAGTAGTTTTGAATACAATGTTCAATGCCCTCTCGACAAACTAGTTTCAGAGAAAAATATAATGGCGGAAAACTGAGTGAGATTACCTCACTTTACTCGGCAATTTCTAGCTGATCTGGCAGCAGAACTGGCTAACCCCGGCTATCTCTGCGTTTACCCTGTGTCAGCCCTACGCTATCTCTTCTGCCTCCTAGAGCTTTTGCGTCAACCTCTCTCCACTATTCCGGCAGCTCCCCAGCAGTTTCGGATTTCTGCGTGAGCTTCTGCGCTGGACCTTCTGGCTCTACATCAAGACTGTGTGGGCCTAAACTGGCCCAATGTCAATCCCTCTAGATGTTGCACTGCCTCCACTAGTGGCTCTCCGCCTCTCTGCCCAGTATTCTCGAACTATCCCTGCCCCTCTGCTGTAGAATGATCACTTAGTTTGAATTTCTCAACTTCCTAGCCCCAGAAATCGAACTCTAGATGAATTCGTTCTTCCGTGTGTCTTTCTAAATGAACCCCAAGCCTCCTTCTTATACTTTTCTCATTGAGACTTCAAAGGCCGAGATTAAGTCTCTAATCAACTACTAAGATTAAAAACTTGACTTGATCCGCTTTCTAGAACATTCTCACCCATATTTTGATTAATACCCATTAATACTTTAATTTTCCTAAGTTTAGACTTAGGAACCCCATTAAAAATATTAATTATTTTAATAAAATAAAATCCAAGTGGAATTTCACCAAATAGTTTATGAGTTATTTAGAACTCATGTGCCTTAGCCTATCCACCAATTTTCATGGCTAGAGCACATCCGATGCTACCAAAAACTAACACTCCCTCTTAGTGAGGAATGTGCTCTAGCAACAATGTCCAATTGCATACTGCTCTGTCTCTGAAGCATCTCCTTTCTGCATTGTTGTTGCCACCAACACTGTGTTGTTGTTGTTGTTGCTGCTACTGTACTGCTACCCATGACACTGCCATTGCCACTGTTGCATTTGTACTACAGCTCCTTCTGCATCTACTGCTAACACTGCCACTACTAGCTCTGCACTGCGTCATTTTTCCAATTGTTGCTGCTTAGCAACGGAAAAACATCCAAAATTTCTAAACTAACAATGTTCAACATAATACTATGCAAATGTTGGAATCTGACTGCTACTAGTCTCTGACCCTCTGAATCTTCTGCGTTGCTGCTGACTTCTGTACTGTGCCATATGCACTGTTGCCAACCTTGCTCTGTGTTGCTGCTAACTTCTATACTGTGCCATATGCATTGTTGCCAACCTTGCTCTACGTTGATCAGTCTCTGGTCTCAAGCTACTGCATCTGTCTCTCCAACCAACCCACTGCATCATCTGACACTAAGTCCATCTCACTACTGCTGAAACTCGGGCTCCCGTAGCAAGGAATTGATCCAAGAGGTGGACTCCTCAAGGATCCTACCCACATGTAGTCCTCCCAACTACGGTTCTATATCACCCCATTTCCCTCCTGGAGATGCATGGGCACTCATGGCAAACTCATCTTCGTCAATTTTTGTTGGAGCAGCCTTAGGATCATGTTTCTCATCCTTTTCCTTTTGCTTCAAAGGACAATGGGATGCAAAGTGGCCCACCTCGCCACATTTGAAACATTTCACCTTCGAAATGTCCTTCTTCTGCTTATGCTTTTGTTGTCCCTTTGATGCTAGAGTTGTGTTCTCCTCCTCCTCCTTGGTCTTCGTGCCACTCCCACAGTTGCCATTGAGATTGACCTTAACCAAATCCCTCCTTAATTCTTCCTGTTGAAGGGCTTCCCATATCTCCTCCCATGAAGGTAGTCCTTCCCTGCCCATTATACTTTGGACGAAGACTTGCCATTCATCCGAGACTCCATTCAGGGCCGTCCTTACCATCGTGGTAGACCAAGGAGTAGAAACCTGCAGCAAGCTGGTCTCTGGTGTCCTAAAGATGTTGAAGATAGGAGTTAAACCCTTCTCCCTTTTGTATTAATGTCTGCTGCAACTTTTGTTCTAAGTACATCTTTCGTTGTTCGGAAGAACCTTCATACATTGAAGACAAAGCTTCCCACATTTCTCGGGTTGTATATTTGCCCTGCAAGTTGGGACCACATGATCTCAAACTCCATCGAGTATGAACCTCTTCGCCTTTCCCTGCTCAGCCTTGTACTTCTTCTTCTGATCATTGTCCGTGGGAACAACCACAACACCCTTGACGTAGGCTTCGAGATCATACTCCTCCAGAACAACTAAGATTTTGGTCTTCCATATGACATAGTTGGAAGCTCCTTCCAACCTCTCCTGATCTCTGAGCCCATGTGATGCCATCTCATCCAAACCATCGAATTGGCTCCTCTAGTCACTGCTCAGCACTAGTCTGTTGCCCGGCAAGTGAAAAATTCTTACTTTTGGCAAGAAAAGTCCTCTGAGGAGAAAATTCCCCTTCTATGTGTCTTCACTCTTTTCCGACAAATTTCTGCTCTGGCAGAAACTACGCCCTTCAAGCACTGCACTAAGGCTTTGCGTCACTCACTCTGCCTCTGCAAGCTCACGAACTGGAAATCGTACCTCTCTGCCGACTCTCTCAAAGAGAGATTTCCTCAGAATCTCTGATTTCCCGGCAAGGTCTGTGCAATCCCTTCAAGGGGATTCGAATTGCTGCCAAATGCAGTTGTTGGTCTCTCTGCTCAGCGTTGGATCTGCTCTTCCTGTTTCAAACTCAATGCTCTGATACCATGTGAAAATTTCTAACCTCACGGAACCCCTACTGCAGCAAAACTGAATTTACTTCTCCTACTTGATTTTAATATACATTATCAAGTTATTTTCTGAAAAATACTGAAGTAAATTACTTTGCAGCCTATACCAATTTAATTTGATTTCATGAAACAAGAAACTAAGCAAAGAACAAGATACATAGGACACCGTTATTTTTGGACAAAATAGTCCCCATAAAAACCCAATGCGGGAAAACCGGTGCAGCGGCTCTGAGGGTTTTATATTATTAAACAATAGTTCTAAATACAATGTTGGATACCCTACCAGCAATTCAGTTACAGAGAAAAATATAATGGCCCTAAAATAAGTGATATTGCTTCACTTTACCCAACAATTTCCGACTGATCCGGTAGCAAAACTGGCTAACCCCGGCTATCTCTACGCTGGCCCTGTGTCAACCTTATAGGCTCTATGTCAGCCCTGCGCTATCTCTTCTGCCTCCTTGAGCTTCTGCGTCAACCTCTCTCGGTTATTCCAGCAGTTTTGGATTTCTGCGTGAGGGCAGCCTCACTTCAACGCTGGCCCTTCTGGCTTTGCGTCAAGACTGCGTAGGCCCAAACTGACCCAGCGTCAGCCCCTCTAGATGCTACGCTGCCTCCACTAGTGGCTCTCCGCCTCTCTGCCTAGTATTCCCGAACTATCCCTGCCCCTCTGTTGCAGAATGATCACTTAGTTCGAATTTCTCAACTTCCTAGCCCCAGAAATCAAACTCTAGATCAATTTGTTCTCTCTGTCTATCTTTCTAAAGGAACCCCAAGCCTCCTTCTTATACTTTTCTTGTTAAGACTTCAACAGCCCAGAGTAAGTCCCTATTCAACGGCTAAGATTAAAAACTTGACTTGATCCACTTTATAGAACATTCTCACCCATATTTTGATTAATACTCATTACTACTTTAATTTTCCTAAGTTTAGACTTAAGAAACCCATTAAAAATATTAATTATTTTAATAAAATACAATTCGAGTGGAATTTCACCAAATGGTTTTGGGGTTATTTAGAACTCATGTGCCTTAGCCTCTCCACCAATTTTCCTGACTAAAGCACATCGGATGCTACCAAAAACTAACATCTCATTCCTTTCTTAGATGATTGCTCTTCAACCTTCCTAGCTCTTATACCATGTTGAATATCAAATAGTTGATAGAATTTCTAATCTGTATTTACTTGTGACTATATATATATATATATATCATTTAGTTATTCTATCATTCATTAGGTCATCAGCAAATTACACAAATGGCAAAGCACAAAAGACAAGAAACACCAAAGAGTAGACTAGGGGCCAAGGTAAAACTAGCAAGGGGAATAGCCATCAATCATTTCCTTACAGATTCTTCATCAACAAGAGAAATCCATGTCCTGACTAGAAGATCCAATTGCCAAGTCAGCCCTCCACCAAAACTCAACATGAAGTCTGTCCAAGAAACTTGCATCATCATAGGAGAATGTGCCTTTCTGAAGCTCGTACCATCACAAGGAATATGCCTCACTGAAATTCGCATTATCACAGAGATGCTGTACTTCAGGAAACTCGCAACATTACAGAGATAATGTCTCTCTTGTAGCTCGCATACATCAGAAATAATGGTCCTCACTCCTCCTGTAGCATGTCTTCTCACAGAAACTTAGCGTCTTATTAAGCTCGTGTACCACAGAAAAGCCAGCCTTAGATGTCTGAATTTCTTTTCACAGATGTGCACTGAATTGCTTGCTTAGTGAAGGAGTACATATGCCAACATATAGTTGTTTCTTTATGTAAAGGGTCGCGTCCTTTGAGCAGGCCAACTTGTCTGCTAAGAGGGACGACTTGGCAGATTGGAGATACACATGACATTTACAAGATTCTAACTTTTCTTCTTTTCATAGGGTCATGAAAAACATGCCCTTTAACTTTTTGTTTTGACCAAAAACAAAAAACATGCTTGATAATAATAATAATAATAATAATAATAATAATTTTTCTTCTTTTTTTACATGAAATACAAACCTAGTTACAATTCCAAGCGGGGCTTCTCTATTTAGTATTGGCCTATTTCTGAACCCCTTTCTTTTATGCCTTCCATTACTATTGAAGGCCTTCACTTGACTATATTACTAGAAATTAGATTAATATAATTCACACGAGGGGAATTTTTAGTGATGGTCACAAACGCTCGATAGAGATAGTCACTCATAGAGTAATTGACTCGATAGAGATAGTCACTTTCCGGTGAGTTCTCATGACTTAGAATTTACACTTGGAAAAAGTAAAATGAAGTTGAAGCTAGTGGCAATCTAAACTTTTATAAAGTCAAGAAAGTAAATTTTGCTTTCAAGAAAAAGTGATTAACACCAAATTGGTAAACCAATTATTATTAATTCCAGAAGAAAATTCATCATGCAAAAATTTTAAGGAGATGGCAATATTACAAACATAATAAATATTAATAGTCAATAAAATAGTCAATATTTAATGAAATGTCATAGGTCACACATATTCACTCTCATGACCCGTTAATGCCTAAAAGGTATACTGTCATGAGAGCAGTCCATTCAATTCATTCATTTATACTATATATATATATATATATATGGAGAAATTATACTCTCAGCATTTCTGCTACACACTGGAGTAGAAGAACTCAGTAATTATAAGATAAATGCAGCATTAAACAGAATGTATATATTTTATTAATAACTTGATGATTTACAGTGAGAGAGACCCTGGGTGAATCCCTTTTGCCTAATTAACTAATAGTTACAGATTATTAATTTTTACATAACACAAACCCTCCCTAGTTACCTTTCAACTGGACAATTTTAAGTGCTAACACCATGAATGGTGGTGTTCCTATATGCGCTGATGGAGAAGAAAAACATGTTTCTATTTTAGTTGGGATGCATTCAGAGATAAGTTGTCAAGTGGAGTAGGCAATGCGCTTCACTCGATGACGGTAGCAGCTCTATAGCATTAATTTGTCAGAGAAGATTTTTCCGATGCTCTCTCACCCAGATATCTGTTGGCAATTTTAACAATAAGGTGGATTGCAGAAGTTGTTTCTTCTTCTCCCAGGGAATGGAGGTATGTTAAATTCTGTTAATAATTATTCTTGTCTTGTTCACCATTCTGGGTTCCATTTTCTTGGTGTGCTCTGATCAGTGTTGATAGAAACTGTTACAAGTGACTCTGCAAAATGGGTCCACCAAATTTTGCAAGCTTTGCAGTTACAAAAGTCATGGACTTTTTACAGCTGAAATGATAGTTGCAATGCTGTCAATGGCAATGTCTCTGCATGCATTGGCCAAAAAGTCAATTATACTACTATTATAGTTGCTGCATTCATAGATGAGTTGCCAATTGGAGTGGAAATTGTGCTGCACTTTATTATGAGTGCAATTCTATGACCAATGTTTTGGTAGACAGCATTGTTTCTTTGCATTTTCACCAAGACAGTGCCTTTGGCAATTGCAATCTTAAGATGCCTCTCCTAACGGAGGCAGGAGTTATGTTCATAATTGATTAGAGCAGCCAACCTCAGCCACACTGCTTGCTAGCGGATATCCGACTTCAGCTGGGATCATTTGCAACAGGAAGTATGAAATTGACCACTGCGTTGTCACAGCCCAGACTTGAGCAAGTAGAACCAATGTGTAATATCTTCCTAGAGACAGTGATGCAAGACACAAAGAATGAGCATCAGCAGCCAGGTTCAATCACAATAATGGAATTTTTGGCCTTATAGTAGCAAGTTTTAATGTTAGACA
The DNA here is from genome assembly GCA_000404065.3 of Pinus taeda. Lineage (NCBI taxonomy): Eukaryota > Viridiplantae > Streptophyta > Pinopsida > Pinales > Pinaceae > Pinus > Pinus taeda. Next base: position 15,317 of record APFE031325190.1, on the reverse strand, counting down.
ACAAAATAACAGCAACACAAGTGACAAACTACACCAGAATCAACAGGATCTTTGGTGTAAAGGCACTTTAGCAATTATGGATATATAATGCAATACAAAGGTGGTATATCCGCAGAGTTGTGGGAAGGGATAATAGATTATGATTCCAGGCATCAAAATGGGTACTGCAATTGTGTATTTCCATTTTAATTTATCAGGTAATGGTGTCAGTAAATCCAGTACAAGTTTAATGGAGCTTTTATCTTTATGTCCATTTAAGAATGCCTCTCTAATATAAGTGAAGGCTTCTTAGTGCCAAACAAGCTTCATTATCAGTTATTTACAGAAAACTGTGTCATGTACTCTGATATAATATTGTATTCTCTTAAAGAGTAGCCCTTTTTTGTCCCAAAGGAAAATTAAAAGGCATTTATTTAATCCATGGCACTTATACTGGAAGTTAAAAGCTTAAAATGTATTTCTCGGATCCTTGAACACTCTATAGCATTGTTTCAAATATCATTTCAGGGGATATATCGCGGAAGGTCCAGAAAGTAACTTAGCAGAAATATGGAGGAACATATCATAAAAAATCAACAAAAATAAACAAAAATAAACTTGGACATGAAGAATTCTGAAACCATCAAACAAATTGGCAACCTGAAAAACTCAGGAGAAATTGGAGATATTTGCAACACTGCTCAACAGAAAAATTACACTGATCTAATCAAGATTCAAGACTATGATATCCCATTACAGTCTTGTTAGATCTTTAAAAATATTTTCAATATTTGCATTTCACAGGAACAAAACACGACAAGAAAAGACAATAAAAAGGTTACTTGAAAGCTTCACTCACAAAACAGTAAATTGATACAGAAAATAAATACTGGGGGGCATGGGGGAGGGCTTGGGAGGAATCAACATATAGTATTTTATATACAAATTTCGTTAAATGATTTCTGCAACTTCGTTATGTTGGGATTGGTGAATATCACTATACATGCTCATCACATCAATAAAAACTGATCAAATAGACGACACAACATTGACATAAAATCTGGCATAAGTAATGTCCCTATGTATCATATGATATATGTTGTGTTTGTTGAATTATTTCTTACAGAACACCCACAATGCCAGAGGGAAAGGTATGTACATGCAGAGAATACTGCTTTAGGTGATTCTGATACAGGCATAAAAATATAGAGTTAACTTACAATTTAGGCACACGGATGATAATGCTCCCTCCTGAGCCTCCCCCACCCTTCAATCCTCCATCTCCTCCATCAGCACTAATAGTTCCATTGACATTCAAAATGCTCCTTGCAATAATCTTGACACGCCCCCCTCCCCCACCACCAAATTCGCCTTCCCTACTTGTTGTCCCACCCCTGCTTCCATGACTCCAGGGTGACGTAAGAGTAGACCAAGCATAAGCATCTCCACCCCAAGTATCTTCCGGATCCTTGCCATCACTCTTAATGCAGCAAGCACCTCTACCTCCGTGACCTCCACCTGCACCATCAACACCGAGTGGTGTTCCACTCGTTTGGGGGGGTGGTGCACCACCTAATGCAGTTGTCTTCAGGAAAGAATTATTTTGTAAAAACAAGTTTCCTGCACGTACGATCAATGTCCCTGCCAAAAGAGATGCATACTCACCCAATAATAAGTCCCCTGAGATATTAATACTGATCAGACAACCTGCAGATGGACAGCCCACAGAAACATGCGATAGAATATCTAAATTGCCTTCTCCGGTGATCAGCACATCATTATCAAACTGCAAGCTAGTATTAAGCTGACAAGTCGTATTCAATGACCCAATCCCTTCCAATTCTTCTTCACATAAAACCAATTTCTTCATGTCATGAAAACCACAGGCTGAATTTCCAATGTCACATTTACTTCCAGTTTGCCCATCATCAAGAATTCCAGAAAAACCATTCAAGACAACAGATTCCTTCAATTCCATATCCTCAAGGTTAAAGACCTTGATAAGTGGACTACCAGAAGTAAGGCCAAGTAGAAAGATGATAATGAACTCCAGAAAATATTCCCCATGTAAAATGGCCATACCGCCAGTCCAAACACGTCAAAAACCATGAGTATAAAAGGGGGAATATCTACACCTTGATGGCAATTTGGAATGTTTCATGAACTTACTTCATGACTTAAAGAAAACCTGGTGAATATTATCATTTTACAACAAACCCACACTGGCAAATGTAGAGCTTGCCTTACCCAGTTCATCTAACTTTTTCCAAGTTCACAGAAACAGGCATGAACAGAGCATATCCTCCTGCAATTTTGTTTCGCACCTGTTCAATGCACCTAACCACAGGCAAAATCAAAGTAATTGAAATGTCATTCGCTATCGCATCTCAACATCACCAAAAGCTGGTCCCACTGTCCTCACCCTTTCTGATTTCAGTAAACATTCCAGTCTTAGAGACACTAGTCATCCATGTATCGATGTTACCAAACAGCAGTTCCCAGTAAATCTCTGCAGTTTTGCAAACATAGAAACAGCTCTAAGTAGAATAACAATGCAGGGACATAAGGTCAGTTCTAGGTAAAATGACAAGCATAAAAAAATCAGTTCCAACTAAGATGGCAATTCTAACATGAACACAGAGAGCGAATAACATATCACAGATGAGAAATTTTGAATTAATGACCAAAAAAGATTAAAGCCCCAAAGCATCCAAGGTTTATCTCATATAGCCTAAATTAGAAAATTGCAATGCATTCACCCTTCCAAAGATTGCTTTGACTGCCAATATGTTCAATTTTCACAGATAAATCAGTTTCAACTTTTAAAATCTAAATTCTTCTGTTTAGAGAGGAATCTTGAAGTGATTTGAGAAGTTTCTTTGAGGTAGATCTGCCTTGCCCATCTATACTCTGATCGACTCAAACAGAGTCTTTATCCCTCCAAATGTAAAATATGATACCTCATATACCTCAAGGTTAAGAAGAGAACGAAGAGTTAAGGTCCCCCAATTATACTCATTATGCCTAGGATTGAAGGGAACTAAGATTCATAGGCACTAAAACAAATATTTAAACAATCCATAAAAATGGATGGATGCTCCTAAGGCTATACTGCAACCTTCAAAGAATGAAGGCCTGTTACACGCAAAATGGTTAATGAATAAACTTAAAGAGATTGCTCTGAAAATACAATTGCATATATTTTCCTGTTTTGTTATAGCCATTGTAATTGAACTTTATACAACTTACAGGTAAACCAGAAATGCTATAAGGATGTTGTAGACAAAAATTCCAGCTATGGATAGAAAATGATTTACCTAGTGAGAAACAATAACTTTACAAAGATTTAACCAGCATTCTCACAGGAGCTCTAAATATAATTGAAGTTGAAAGTTCTAATTGAATGTAATTTTTGAGATAGTACAAAAATGAAAAAAGGAGATAAACAGCACTCAAACAAATATTGCACAGCCAGTTCTCTCCAAAATAACTGTTCCATTTATCCTTCAATAATACTCATATTTACGAAAAAATGATTGAGCGAGAACTTAAAAAAATCCAAGAAAAATCATGGCCGTAGCAACAGTTACTACACCTTACAAGGTACGGTCATGGATGAAATAGATAAGATGAAATAAGATAATTTGTTCATGAAAAAAGATAAAGATAATTTTATCTTGATAGTGCCATAGTGCAGTAAAGAATTTGAATTCAAAACATTGGCATAATTGACAGAGAGGATATTCAAGTAACCTTTATTTAAGTGGATATTTGTTAACAAATAGATTTTATTATGAACAGTCGTTTTCCTCCTGGTCTGTTGGATTCTGAACCTGTGTTCTACATCAATAATATTCAAGTAACCGTTATCCAATTGAACATTATTGGAAAATGGAGAATCCGGCAGTGCACGGCCGTTTTCCTGCCAGTTCGATGGATTTCGAAGTTTTGCTCTTCATCGAGTACATGAAAACTGAACTATAAACCTCAAAGAAATAAAATAGAGTAATTTCCAAAATAAAGTGAACATGAGTTGAAACTTAGACAATAAAGAAAAATCCTAAACTAACGCAACTTCTTTCTTAATCCTAATAAAATGTTAGTCAGCATCGAAATTTGACGGAAATTGCGGATGCTTCGAAATTGAAACAACGAATTTGTCTGCAAATAAAAGCGATTTAAAATATTATTCCGTCCAACTTACCAAGGAAAATGACAGAAATTTGAAGGGAAACGCCGACACAGGAAAAGTACCAGTATACTAAAGGTTGCATAAAAACTCGAGTTGTACTCTGTATCAATTTCCAATGAAATTGATATGTGGACCTCGAAGACAGAAAATCCAGTCATTTACCGACATAAATGGAAATAAATAGAAATTGAGCTGAAATTAGAGATTAAAGATAAATCATAAACTATAATAATTTATTAATTTTAAGAAATTGTGATTCCGCAACAGAATTTTGCCTCGCTTTAAAATTGCAGGAACAAAATTGTAGAAGAAATTCCCACCTATAACTTAGACAAGAAAAGTAAAGCTATGGTAATAATTTCGACGAATTGGTCGGTGTGACGCCATATTACCCAATGCAGCAATTTAGAGTAAGCCAGAGTTATATTTCATATTCAATTCGCCCTATATATCTCCAGTATGTCAAGTATGTCAAGTTAAGGATATATAACCCTTTCTATGAAATAATTGGAGGCAATACTAATGTAACTCTAACAAAACCTTCTGCACAAATAAATAAAACGATTCCGTCTTCAGTTTGAGAAAATTCAAGGCTGCAGGGAAAAAGTAATTGGAAAATATGCCAATGTGATTCGTACCTGAGACCTCGATTTTAATGGCACCAAAACCAGCATTAGCCAAAAAGTTATCACAAATCCTGTTCCCTCGTTTTCGTATGCGTGTAATTTAACCACAACAGCAGATGAACTGGGCTGAAGAAGGCGCGCGCTGCCACTTTAACGCCCTCGGCCCTTTAAATTCACCAAAACAGACGTGGCAAGTGTGCCAAATTTGGAATAGAAGTGTCACCAAAGTTGGGGGAAAGGAAAACGAATGAGTAAAAATAAGAAACTTCACCGCACTACACTTCACTTGTATTATACGCATTGCAATCACCGCCGCGGTCTGTGTCGTTTAGTCACCGAAAGCGTTTACATCCGTTAACCACGCTCAAAATATCTAGGGTTTCATTTTATCATTATACTACTGCACTCACCTAATTTATTTTAAATCCTCAACTAAATCATGAGCACAGTTAACTCAAACCCTTTTCTGGAGTGACGTTTGACCTATCTCACCAACCTTGGTCAAGCATTTCCCACTTGGCAGTGGGACCGCTCAATTTGGACAACGTAATTGGTTCTTGACACGTAGACTAGCAGTGCATTCGATTTGAATATAATAATCTATCAACACTGTTAAGTGACAGAATGAGTACAATACCCAACGTCGCTGCATTTCTGTTTCGATGACGTGGACCATCAGTATGACACCTGTATTTGTAGGTTGTAATTTGATTTCATCTCTCTTTTAAATAGTAGTTGCATCGTACCTCGAGTACGGTGCTTTGGGACATTTTTATTTAAGGTATGTATCGAAATCTAGAAAATCCAAATTAAATTTATAAAAGGAAAGTATGTATCGAAAATTAACTTTTGACCATAACAAATAAATCGAAGCAAATTGAATATTTTTTACAAATTTATTATAACTGGAATTAATCTGTAAATGTGAAAACCAATTTGGATTAATTATAATAACGGTTTATTTTATAAAAAAAATTAATTGGTAAATTTTAATTATATCATAATAGTTTGCACCATTAATCAATACTGAATTAAAAAGGATAAGAGTAACATCACCATACATGTTGAAGTAATGTTCAATAGTGATACACATGAAATTGAGTGTAATTATTGAAAATATGTATAAAGATAATGTGGTAGCAATGAGTTAGATGTTTTTTAAGCAATTTGTTGAATCAAACGTTGTCTTTAAAGTTCTTTTACCCAAAATTCATATCTTGATAGCATAGCATTAGAAGAGGATATCATTACATTGTTAACAAAATCATCTTCATCTCTACACATTATTGTTATCTCTATATAAATGTAAGCAAATCAACATCATAAGTATTAATTGCATATGTCTCAAATCTGCCCACTCCATTGGAAATCTATATACACATGGCATCCCATAAATAGTTGTTATGTACCATCACAGAAAATATGTAGCAAAGTTGCATCACCATCTCTCTAAAATCTTATCCAAAGCTCACTTTTCCCATAATCTTTACCTGGATTAATGAAATTTGTACAAAAACCCAAAAAACCTAAATATTTATTTGTGAGATGTTTCAATTTTAGTAAAAATTCCTCAAACCTAGACCTTTGAAATCCAAAATTGCCAACTTTAACTTAATCCATTTTTCTTTTAAACTTTGGAACATTGGGAAAGACCTGTGATAAAATCAAATTTAAAATTTAAGTGAAAACTTATCACATTTCAAGGCAACAAGTGTAAGAGGGGTGCTTTGTGGCCCAAGAGGAAATCTTGATTTATCATATTCTTGGAGTTTTGGAGTAGCCACAAACAATCAAGTGAAAGATTGAGTTGGTCTCCCCTCTTAATATCACTGAGCTTATCATTATTGGGGATTTTAAGAACACTATAAAACATCTACAATTGGGTTTGACTCCTTTAGATATTAGATTATCTTCAATTTTCCAACATATCTTCTCTTTACTCCATTTTGTCTGTCTCGACTTAAGATTTCCTTTGTATTTACAACTCTCAAGGAACTATCAAGCCTCCTTTTCAACTCACGACAAAATAGGGGACCTCAAAGTTAATGGTTAGGCTTCCACCCTCCATATTCCTTAAGCTTGTCCACTTCATGACTTGTCTCATACTTGTGTCATGGCTTCATTCATGCTTATTCAAAGCAACTACATGACACATCATCTTCATCCTAACATCATTCACACAATTCACGCAGCACTCAACGTCATTCACATATATCACACAGTTCGTGGCTCTCCTTATAATTATTCCCCTCACTTGATTCAATGTAGTGGTGGGATAAATCTTATGCCAATGTGTTTAATCTTTGTACTTACTACTATTTCCATGAGTAGACTTCAATGTCAGGGACATTGGTAGTGATGGGTATCCTTTTCTGGTCCCTACTTGTCTCTATGCCAAATTTGGGTTCACATCCATTCCACAACATGGATTCACAGAGATATAAGGCTTTGTGTATGCAAGTATTTTTGGAAATTTAGTGTTCAATCCTACAAAATATCATGGGGAAAAGCGAAATTTTAGTAATCAAAGCCATCATTAAATAATTAATAGTGGAAATGCAGGAAATTTATTCCTCTCTTTGTTGTCCACAAATTGGAATTTCCAAACTTACAATTCAGGTTGAGTATTCTTTGGAAATTCTAGTTTAGCACAAGTAGACTCTTCAATAATCATAAGATGAGTGTGAAACCTTGTGCCCAATAAGAGGAACGGTGATCTCTCCAAGCAACACCCATGTAGACTCAATCTCTATCAAATTACTCAATAATACCCCAACCCCCCAACACACAAGGCTTCAATGTTCTTGGCCCTAGAAATTCAATGATTGGCAAATATGCTCAGTAGCTTCTCCCTACTAGTTTTTTCCTATTCAATGTCATGTTATCTTAATATTAGGGGTATTTTACAAAGATTATAGATCTAACTATCTCTTGGAAATTTTGCATTCCTTTTCTTTGTATTTTGCTAAAACTACTTTTAGAACCTACAATCATACTATGGAGAATCATAATGATTGTCATATTGTACTTTTTTAATACGAATCCTCGATGCAAAATTTGCTAATATAAATCCACTAGTTATTATAATAAAAAATGATTTAATAACTTTAATGGAAGAAAAATGCAAATCTTATCACATTTTTTTTTTAATGTTAAATGGTAAAACTATATTTTTATCCCTTTTTCTATTTCATTTAGCTTTGTCAAAATAACGTATTGTGTCAAGAGGCACTCTACAACCAATGGGGTGGGGGTGGTGGGATGTTGCCATGTACACACATAATGTTACGTTAATAAAATAATTAAAATGAGTTGAATCGAGAGCACTTTGGACAATTTTGTGTAAGTGAGCACCATTACGCATTACACACACATATAACCATCCCAAAACCTAAAATTAGGAGCAGGCAAACTCAAAAGGAGAAGGTGAGGCATGTAAACAATAAAGAAAATCTAGGGATTGATTCCATTTCTCTATTTCCCAAGTATTTGGACTAGATACGAATGCAACTCTACACTAATACCATCAAAAATTTTGAAGCATAAGATATAGAAAGGAACTCCCTTGGCATAAAATTTCACAGGCTGCAAAATTTTTACAACATGTCACTTCAAGAGAGTGAAGACATGTATACAAACCCAAGTGTTTTAGACAATGTAAACCCATTCCAATTATGAGATCCATTTTGTACATGAACTATAACACTTATCCATTTTTAATTTGTAAAGAATGATATCCGAACACATTAAAATGTTTTTATGTCTCTACCTTTACCATATTTTCATTCTCCATGCATGTAAAAAGATTAAAATATTATCATTCTAGATCTTCACTTCTAAAATCTATTTGTTAGCTTGTTTTCCATTACTGCGAGCTATAGTTCCAGATTTGTCAAGACTGTGACTTGAACTCAGCTCTTGTCACATATGTGTTATGGAGATTTTTTTTTCAATATTTTAAATATATGAGATGTTTTTGAATTGTAAATCAAAGTTGGATTGTGTGTTTGCATGAAATGCATTGTATTGCATTACTTCTTGGGTACCAGATGACTAGTACATAAATTAGGCACAACTTTCTCTTCACTAATTGGCATGAAAAAAACTTTATTTTGTCATGTTGGGATACCATGATGACTAATAATATTTTCAGAATCCAAGTCAATAATAAGGGACGAAAGGAAGGAAATTCAAGAACAAGAAGACAGCTTTCTTTTGAGTTTTCATAACAGTTATCTACACAGCATAACAAAAAAAATAAAAAATAAAAAAATAAAATATATAAATAAATAAATTTCGCTAAATATGGGCTACAAGAGCCTAATGAACAAATTGTCTCCTTTAACATGTTTGCTTCATGTGTTAGTGTAATCTAAGATGACAAAAAGAGATTGAAGATGAAAATTGAAAAGTTGAGTGACAAAAATACTTTAGTTATGCAGAGAAGATTGTTATGTACTTATGAAAATCAATTTCAAGAAGAATTCAAGTTTCAAGGTGAAAGGGATAAAGTATGATTAAACAAAAAAGCAAGTCTACATCCAACAAACACGAAGACATTGGCATCTGAGAGGGAAACATCTGAAGAAAGTGTTATATTTTATACACACACCTAAATTTATTTTAGACTTTTGAGTGAAGGTTGTAACAATGAAGAATCTATGGACATGAATCCATGGAGATTTTTGTTCCCTAGAAGTCTGAACCATGAGCATAATTTATAATTGTATTTTTGTAAGTTGTAATAGGATCTAGAGAATTATAGATTGCTATATGTAGGGATGAGTTTGTTTATTTCAAATGTCATGTAATGCAACAAATCTATTAAGCTATCATATAGTTGGAGGAGTTGAGTAGTTTTAGGGATCGTTAGAGATATTCAAGGGATTCAATTTGCTATTTTATAGGAATTATTGGTTTTAACCTTGTACAGATAATACCTGCAAACCTATTCTTAAAAATAAATAACAAAAAGGATACAATGGCAATCATAGAAATATACATAGAGATTTTTCTCCTGGAACCCAAAACTGGGAAAACCAAATTTTATTTTCATTATGTTCCAATGTTACATTATATACATGCCATAACATTTAAAAAAAAAATCTATTAACCCTTTATTAGAATATAATTGTAGTTCTTTTCGCTGGATCTACAAAACCCTCGGCAAAACCACCATGCACTCGAAAAATCATGAATGCAAAAAACAACCCAAAAATAAATAAATTCAGGGCGCAGCCACCCCCCTGTGACCCTACCCTCCCCCCCACCGCACCTAACACATGTGTATCGCGAGTAGACATAGTCGTGCAAAGAATATAACACATACCCAACAACAAGAATGGGATATATGACCAATCCTTCATTGCTCAAGCCAATTCCTCGTTATTTTGTACAAGTACATTTATTGTAGAATGGATAGACATGTGGAAATGATAAATAAAGTTTATAATTAATTTATAAGTGTGTGGTCTACATTAGTATATATATACATGAAGATTGATTAAATATATGGATACTCTATATACCATCCTAAATCCAACTTAACCATGTATCAAGTGCTCAGAGAGATCAAATTTCTCGAGGTACAAGCCTTTCATCAAGTCTTACACTTTAAAATAGGTTTCCGTCTCGAGGGATTTTTGGGGAATATAAATGCTGCAATCCTTTAATTTTTAAGATTGTTAATATGTTGTCAGCACCTCATTATACATATATAGAAGGTCTAAAATATCACTTTGTAGGAAGTAATCTTGAAAGATAAGTATAACAATTATTCCTCGTAATTACTTAAATTAAATCCAATTAATATTTTGTATTTGTTATAAAATTAGTTAATTTTAATAAATTAACAAAAACTAAAAAAAAATCCCAACAAAAACAATCTCCAGAAACTTCCCAATGGACATGAAAATAAGAAATATATTCAAGAGGATTTTGTCTCTTCCAAGTCCATTTCAATTCATTATGTACACCATGTTTTAAGAAAAAATAACCGGAAAGTGGATTTGCTTGCAAATCAAGGTTCTTCCCTTGAACTTGGCACAATCACTGTAAATGGGAAGGGGGCATGCTATTATCCCTTAATTATGTTAAGTATATTCATGAACTTTTATGTTATCCAATGAGCGCCATCAACTTGGCCCTTGCTAAGCTAAGCCGTGTGGGTTTCTCATGCACTTGGCTTATGAAATTAGGTGTACATAACCTCGAAATGCACCTGCAATGGAAGGTCGAGGTTATGGTGTATTTTATCATAATAATGGATTTATGTCCATTCTCAGGAGATTTGATCAACCATCATTTCGGTGATAATAGAAAATGCATGGTTTGTCTGCAGTATGGAGATGCCACATATCCGATGTGTTATGTCCTTTCCTATGTCGAAGGTGGAGGATACTGTATATGAAGTCAGATTATGGATTTAATGTTCGGTCATGAGCCATTACGAGGAGGTGATAACCTACATCAAGAGGAACCACAGATTAGTTACTAAGAGTTAGTGGGTGTTTTGTAATCATGGCATGAGGTGAGTGAGAATTTATTAGCCTCTCCTCAATATAATTTTATCATTCATTATCATTTAGTGAAATGAAGCAGTAAAATTATGGGTGATGGCATTCTATTTTCTATTGTTTTGATATGTTGGTGGTTTCGAGTGTTCTTCTCTTCTGCCTTTTTTCTGAGCAAAGGAAGGGGTCACCCTAGTTAATAACTAGTTTGAAGAGCTTGATAGAAGACCTAATATTATGTGGTTATCACTTCCCTAACTTCTCAAACTCTAGTGTGCCCCCACAAGCATATGAGCTTTATCATGATGTCTAATTGCACTCGCTTGGATGGGATGGAGAGGGATTTCAACTCTTGTAGGAGGATATGTTCTAGATACAACTCAACTGCAACCAAATTGCATCCAATATTACATCCTTTATGAAAATTCTTATAAAACACAAGTAACATTTTTAAGGGTTGAGGATGAGATTAGCCACTTGCACAACAATTGGAGGACATTCCATAAAGACATGAAATAAAAATCCAACTTTCTTAGACCCTTGGTGATTTTTTCATGTTCATCATGTGGCTTGTTCCTAATTTGAACACAATGATCCCTCCTATGGAGCCTACTCATATGCCTAAGGAGGAGGTTCGTGATAATTAGTTTTCTAATGCTTTGTAAATTATGTCGAATATTAAACAAATTATGAAGAATATATAGGCTAAGTCATTTCAATCTATAAGACATTTGGTTTTGTTTTGTCATAAACATTTTTTTTACACCAATCAATAGATTTGATATTAATTTTGTGCCCAGATGTCAAAAAAAAAAAAAAACCCAAGAAATTACTACATTGAATTCTAAGTTGCAAGTTCTTCCAACAAGAATAAGAGAGAAGTTCCAAAATTGTTTTATAGGAAATTGTTATTGACATACATTCTACCAACCAAACGATATCTAAATGCCCTGCAAAATTGACTAGACAAAAAAATAACTTTACAAAAAGAGATCATAACTCAGTAAGGGGATCAAAAGTGTTGCTAGCAGTGTTGTGTTGCTCACTAGCATTCCTCTGGGTTTGTAGCTCCACCAATTAGCATCGAATGGCACTGATTTCATCCTCTTGTCTGTTCGCTTGGGATTTGATCCTTTGCAATTCCTCAACCAGAAATAGGATGGTGTTAGACTGCAAATGGAATTTCCATTGGAGATCTAGGATACTTGCTTGATTATCGACTAGGAGGTGTGGATATTATAGGTACTGGTGCATCCATAAGAGAATGAGGTATACATTTTGTGCAACATGAGAGACTGACCAAAGGAAGGGAGATAGTGAACAAGTAGGACTAGAATTGGATCTTAAAGGACAAGAAGGAGTTGGGAGGTCGAATAATGAATGAGTGCCCAAAACTGGAGGCAGGGTGGGAGGGGGACTAGGTACTGGGGGCTTAGGAAAATCGACATACAGAGGGAGAGAAGGGGCATGACCCAACAGAAAGGTGAGAAAATGACCAAGCAATAAACAACTCTAGAATATACTTCAGTGCAAGTAAAGGGATACCTTTAGAGAGCCAATGAGCCAAGTTATGTCAGGAGACACCTATGCGGCCACCACCATATGCCAGAATCACCATTGCCCAGAGTTCAGCGAGTTGGAAGGGGACAATCCAACAAAGGGGCCCCATAGTCTTTAGAGAGTTTGACAACACCACCATGAAGGAACCCCAAGATGTTATGGTTGGTGAATTCACAAATCCATGATGTGTTAGAGATGAAGAACTCATAACTCCACTTCAAATCAGGGATGAAGAATTCACCACACCTCTCCAAGCAAAAGAGAAATTATGTCTTACAATCGAGCTAGGATGACGACACAGTTCTAATTCTAAATTTGCAATGTAAGGCTTTGATCACGACATAAGGCAGGAGATTCATTTTACACTTTAGTTCAACACTATGGCTGGTTCCTTCCTGAACTTGACGAACCTCTTCACGCCAAGAAAAAATAACATGACATTTGTTCAAATCTTGGCTCCCTGAGGCCTTAATACTCATTACCTTCCCACTTTTCATGACTTTAATCACAGGTCTCAAAAGCTCGCACACAATAGAAATCTCACCAACGTTGAATTTAATTAACATCCACCAATTTGGGTCCCTTAAGAGACGAGGAGCGAGGGAAAATATATGCTTCTAGTATTGTCAAAGGGAGGAGTTGCCACTTGGAAGGGCTGAAAGGACTAGGAGTGCTCGTGACCTACACACCCTTCACCAACCACCTCAACCATGACAACATGTGAATCTATCAAAACAATTTTAACAGAACTGGCAAAGCTTTGGGAGATGGAGGACTTATGAAACAATGTTAGGCATCATTAAAACAATTCTCCCTTATACCCAAAGGCACTATTGAAACAATAAGAAGAAACATGAGCGGAATACCTCAAGGAATAACTTCCCATCCTAATATACCATTTGTGATGAGATGGTCTATGTCTAGAAGATAAGCCCAACTTGCCTACACATCAACTTCCTTATTTTGACTTCTTAGGATGTGATAGAAAGACCTGTGAGGCAAGTAGTCCAAGATACTAAGAATCCTATGGAAAAGAAGACTTAGGTGATTATTCTTAGGAAGAGATCCTCTTTGTAAATGATGAATGATGAGAAGGGAATCTCCTAGGATTGTTAGCATGGAGAGATTCCTTTCTTTAGCCAACTAGAGCCCAAGCAGGAGCTCATACATTTCAGCCAGATTGTTTGTCCTCTTGCCAAGTCCCTAGAAATATTTAACTTATTAATTTTCCTCGAGATTAAAAAAATCGCTCCCCTCTTGACATCCCTATTTTTATCCTAAATATTAAATAAAAAACCAATATTAAAATATTAAACCTATACTCTTCCTATTTTGACTTTGACATGTATTACTATGCTTCAAACACATATTTTAATAATATATTTTAAAAAATAAAAATAAAATAAGTAAAATAAAATTAACCCTCACCTCTCTTTCAAGTAAAAATATTTATTTTACATCTTAAAATTTGTAGAATTGAGGCTTCTGTGATCCATTATAGTTGTAAGAAGAGCTTTGGCGTAAATCACATGAGAAAGACTTTTGTCGACACGTTACGAACCAACTAGTGTGGTTCATCGTCAGGACAAGTTGAAGACAGATCTGGCCTAGCATGTTAAATAGCAGAGCAGAGACTCCAACGGCTACAAAACGGCTATATTTGACCCTAGGACCAAGGTAAAAATTATATTAATAAATTTAATATTCTTATTATTTTTATAATATTTAATATAATTTAATTTCTAGAAATAAGTAAAATTAGGTAAATTGAATGGTATCCCAAGTAATTTATTTAATATGTTATTAATATAGTAATACTAATGGTTACTTGAATTCCATTTATATTCCTAAAAATAGGATGTTAGGTAAAAATAAATAAATAAATAATTTTAATGGTCATAAGTTATTAAATTTATAACTAACTATAAGTATGAATGTTTATTAAAGGAAAGATAATATGTTAGTAAAATTTTATATTCCTTACCATTGATGTAATATCCTATTTTATCTGTTTATAAGATAATTAGATTTACAATTAATGATATCCATCGTAGGAGTGAATGTATATTAAATGATTTGATTAATTTCATGAGATTATATATATATATGTTGTGACAGGAATATATTTGGAAAAGCTAAAAAACGCTGAAAATAAAAGATTAATGAGAACCAATCACACGAATAAATAAGAATAACATTAACCTAATTATCATAATTTATATATACCTATAATAAATGACAAGCAAAGGACTCATATCTGCCCTCATCAAAAGAGAAAATCATATTTCTACATAAAATCATAATATTACTCATAAATAAATACCGGAGGAACAACTAAAAAGGCCAGAATGGGGAGCGGCCAGCGATAAATGCATATAAATATGAAAAGAATAAGACGATATTAACGCGAAGAAATCACCCTGGATGAAACGACGGGGGAAGAAAGAA
>APFE031325183.1:0-31537 GCA_000404065.3 Pinus taeda | reverse complement strand
AAGCTACAAATGTAATGGTTAGGCCCGTTCATTGTTGCAGAAATCAGGTAGTCTAGAGTTGTCATCCTTGCACAACTAGATGGAGTACTCTTACTAGGGTGGATGAATGGCACATGCCTGAAACCCTTCCATGTGTCAAATATTGCTACTCATAATTGACTAGGTCTCCGAAAGGGGATAATAGGTAGGAATTGCGTCATCATTTATTGCATCAAGGATCTCATTTCTTTTCTTTCTTCATATTTAACCTACAGCGATAAGTCAATCTTTAAAATATTTCAAATAAGGTTTTCGGACATCAGTGTCAGCTGCAGATTCAATGTCACCACACGAAAACTATTTGTGGATGGGGTGAGGGTAAGTCACACATGCCAGGAGTCCTTTCCACAATAATTAGCCAATAATGATGGTGTCAGGTCAGATTTTGCGTAAAATATTTCCCATTATAGAAAAAATTAATTCCTAAACGTCTTACATTACGATAACATAATTACCCATCAACTCCACCTTTCATTTTTCAGAAGTACGTTATCCAAGTCAGGTCTAGCTCGGCTGATAGAGGATCAACATGTTCGAGTCAGCATAGGGAAATTTTCATAGTAATTAGTTAGCGAGTCTCATCAGAAAATTCGTGTTGAGATGGTCTACTTATTTTGCGTGGCAATGCCAAATATCTCAGGGTCTGAAGCTAAGGTGATATATTTGTTCAAATCGCAATCTAGTTCTCAACACTGCCATTGAAGGATTTCCTATCAACGACTAGTGATTTCATTCTATAAGCAACATTCTAGCATGAAAAAGGAAATTATTTCTGTTCCTAAGGTTGGGTTGGATGTAATAATTTCAGTTACAGAGCCTCTCTATGGAAAATATGATAAATCCATGCTCATTGATAATGATTTGTCTGATTCCTTTAAATTATCTACTCTGGAGAATGAATTATATATACAACCAGTCACAAAGTAGGACAAGACATCAACAATCATGATCAGGAATGACTACAAGGGAATCCAACAGTCCGCTCTGTTACATTTGAGAAGTTTGCCTATGTTTGGCACAACTCTTGCAACAACGCAATGCACAAAATTATTGGTTAGCAGGATGCATGGCGTGTCACTCTAGATGGATAGGGAATATCCAATTAATGTGGTTGACATTCAAAGACATATAGGTTTATCGTCAACAAGAGTTTTGGTTTCAACAACGTTCCAGACAAATTTGAAAAGAGCTAAGAAAGAGGGGGATGTGGACTACTATTCCATGTAAAACACCCAGAGAGGGGGAAGGGAGCATGCATCGACCTAATAAACAAGGAGAAAATTACGTTCGCTTGCTATATCATTGCAGGGAAGTTGATGTGCCATTTCTCAAAGAACAAGTGCACCTTGGACACGATATCGATCTTGTAACATTGTACATAGGGCGCCCAACTAAACTAGTGTACCTTTCTCCTTAATGAGTTGTTTGAAGCCTATGAAGATGTTTACAAGCAGACCATCAACTTCATCTATGGCTATCTGGTAGTTTTTTTAGCAATATGGAAATGGTGTCCACCAGAGGGAAAAGACTTAGTGTGAATCTCAGAGGACCAACCCTTGGCCCTTCGATATGTGGCATGGAGGACTTCAAGGGACCTGAGTAGCAAAGAAATCAATGAGGATTTGTTTGGAGGTTGGTATGCCAAAATTATTGAGGTAATCAGAGCCACCGAAAGGATTCCCGTATCATTGTTGAATGAATATTCAACAACAATTTGGTTTGGCGCTTCTCATGGGAGCACCTTCGTAAGGCCTCTTTGTGTTCACTCGCACACCTTTCAGATACGAGCCAAGAAATTCATGTTATCAGCTGAAGCTTTTCATGCAGAGGTCAGGTCATACCCAGGGGTCACAGTGGAAATTAGAGAAGGGAAGGGACTATACTCTTTTGATGGGATGGTACCCCCTAATGTTACTAGGTGAAATAGTTGAGTACACCAGGAAGTGGATCGCTAAACATGAGTTGCAGTTGGTCATCACACAAATGAAGAAGTAGATGAGCTCGCTCAAGGATACCAATGCGAGTATCACCGTTTCATTAGGTTTTGTCCCAACTCAGGTAAATCACAAAGTTTTATGCAGTGGGACCATATGGTTACCATCCCCCTTGTTGTTTCCATACCATTTGTATGGCTTCTTTCGCAGTCTAAGTCGACCATCCCCAAGCCCCATAAAACAAAAAGCACCAAGCCTCCAACCATAGCCAAGACGAAAAAATCAAAACCTGTAGTGAAGATTGTCGACCTCACCATTGAGGGAGATTATTCTGCCATGACCTCACCCATCATAGAAGAACTCCCACCTTCTAGCTCCATAGTTTTGTTGAACTTGTGTGACCCACCCCCGCACATTGCATTGACCTTCGCAACCCTGTTAGATCCAATTCCCTCTTGGACACAGCTAGGCATATAAGAGATAAAGGTCGATTTAATTATTCTATCAACCATGACAGTCCCTAGCTAAAAAAATGTCACCACCTCCATGCTGTCATTGTTACTAGAGTTGGGCCCATTGCTGAACACAAGGCCCATCATTTTGCAATCACTTTTTACCGTTTTTGAGCCCTTTGTGCTCCTACTTATGTTTAAATCTGATCCAAGTGGATATTGGTGGCCACTTGGAAATTCCACTTGGACCCCCACCATTGTTTCTTTCATTTTTTCAATTTCCTTAATTGTAGCATAGTTTACTATTTTTAGCAGTTTTTCGGGTCCTAAACTTTTAGAGCCATTTTGAGGTCCTAAATGATGTTTTTTTGGCAATATACCACCAACATTTTTTTGTTAAAATTGTCTTTTCCATTGTATTCCTCAGAGAGATCCTTCCAATGGGGTATCATGCATGTCAAATAGAGATAATATGATCAAGTCACAACCCCGGGAAGTTAGTTGTCCAACTAACCCCAACAGGGCCCATAAGCTCTTGGTGTTACATCTCCTTAGGTTAGGGTTTTTGGTTGTTTAGGGTTTTCTCTTATTGTTCAAGAATAAAAAGGCCCTTGAGCCTCATTGTAAGGTAGTTCAGAGGCATGTAGCTGCCACATCTCTTCTCAGGGATAAGCTAACATCGCCCGAGTTAGTTAATTCCATTTCTGTTACTAGGCATACTTCAGTATTTTACATTAATGAGATGATGTATTATTTCTGGTGCATCTCTGTATTTATGGTTATATTTATAATTTGTTGTGTTCCTTTTTAAATCTGGATTAGTGGAATGTCAAAGTTAACTTGTACCTTAAAGGGTGTGGTGCTTCTAGAGTAGTTGCTAGAAGTAGAAGTGTTGCCCTTGGGTAGCCATTGAAGGATCTGGGCAAAGTTGTCCATCATCACATTCCTTTGTCCCTCGAGGGCCTTTTCGAGCAAGATTTTAATAGGATCTCCTGCCCCCTCATCTTTCTTTTCATTTGCCATGGGAGGCCGTCGGGATTTGTGAGGCTGCGTTCAAGCCCTAACTCCTTATATCCTAACCTCGTTGGGGACATGCAAAGAAAAACAGAGAAAGAGCACACTGGTCTCATACCATTGATCCAGATTTAAATAGGAACACAACAAGTTACAGATATAAACATAAATATAAAGATGCAGCAGAAATAATACTTCATTTCATTAATGTAAAATACTAAAATATGCCTAGTAACAGAAATGGAAATAAACTAGCTCAGGCGATGGTAGATTATCCCTGAGAAGAGATGTGGTGGCTACATGCCTCTAAACTACCTTACAATGAGGCTCAAGGGTGTTTTTATTATTGGACAGCCAACTTATCGGGGTCGTGACTTGGTCATATTATCTCCATTTGACATGCATGATACCCCATTCAAAAGATCTCCCCAAGGACTACGATGGAATAGACAATTTTACCAAAAAATCATTGACGGTAGATTGCCAAAAAAACATCTTTTAGGGCCTCAAAATAGCTCTGAAAGTTTAGGACTCAAAAAACTATTAAAAATAGTGAACTGTGCTACAATTAAGGAAACTGAAAAACTAAAAGAAACAATGGTGGGGGTCCAAATGGAATTGGTGAGTGGCCACCAATATCCACCTGGATCAAAATCCCCTCGTTGCACCCAATCCTATTTCCCTACCATCAACACCTCAATTTGGAGAACCATCGCAACAATCCACATGACCCCACACACATTCAAACAAGTCCATGGCTAGTGGGAAACCCCTATGGAGTCGATTCCCTAATCCATCCAGCATGCATTAAAATGATATCCAGAGCTGGTCATTAGCTCAGTTTTTCAGCTTTATACAACAAGTCGTGTAGAGGGTTGCACAGATTCACATTGACCTTGTTGCTGACTATGAGCAGCAACAACAAAAAATTTCTACCCTCACAACTGAGCGGGACTAGCTTCGGTAGGAGAATAAAAAATTGTAGGAACAGGTTGATTAAAACACTTCGAGATTCCATGTTCTCTAGCTTGCCATTTCTGATGTAGTAACTGAGGCTCTAGAAGTTTTCTCCACCTGAATCCTGGTTGAATGTTGCAACCACATCCATGCTGCGTTCAATGGGTTGATATCCTCTGACCAAGAACTTAGTTATAACCTTGATGCTACAAAGAAGGCCATACCAGACCCTTCAATGCTATATACCGATGAGGTTAAGTAGAAGATCATCATTATAGTTGATCTTAAAGCCTCCATACTCGAGGCTTTGAATGATGGGTACACCTTACTACAGTAGGTTCATGACTGGTCCGACAACCTAGCAAAGAAGAATCATCCTGTATACCCACTCTACAAGAAAATTAATTATCTTCTCACAGACATCAAAAATTGTAACGACAAGGAGCAGAGGAATAAATTCCAAGTAGAGGTTGCCTATCTAGAAGTCCACATCTAGTAGATCGAGGATGATTCAGCTAAGACCAAACAAAATTTCTGTGATCTCTGACCCCCGGTTCAAACTCATGTAAACACATTTCAAGAAATCAATGAGGACATGGAAGAATATTGGTCTTCCCTACTAATGACTCGGCTATCTCAACCAAAATTTAGCATGACGAATGAGTTCCTAAATCAAGCAGCAACCATCACAAAACCCTAGAAAGCAGCACTGGATAGCTACACTTGATTCCGCAAGGGGATGATTGCAGTTGTGCCTAAGTTGGGGCCTTCATTTGTAGAAGAAGGTTACGAAGAAGTGAAATCAACACCACAAGTGGTAGCAGAAGCATCAACAACAATAATACCAGAGGCACCAATAGAAATGTCAAAAACACTGACAAAACCAATGGAATATTGACTCGGGGAAAAGTCAATGGACTGTGGTCAGGGCCTTCATTTTGAGATTTTGTAGATAAATAAGATGATGAAAAGTGGTGGAGGTTACCGTTGGGGAGTTTCAGAGTTGACAACTGAGGGAAGACTGGAAAATGAAGGAAAAATGACAGTTGTGAAAGAGTGGCAGGAAGAAGCAGGAAGAACCGAGCAAGGAAAGAGTAGAGGTAGCTGAGGATGAAGGAAACTGAGCATAAGGAAAGAGGAACTGGAAGTCCAAGTAGATGGAAGGAGACAAAAAGTATAATAAAGAGTGAAGGAGAGGTTGGTGCTAGTCAGTTGTAGAAACTCTATAGTATTTCCAGTCTTCCTAGGTTGCGAAGTGATGTGAAAGATTCCATGCTCATGGTTGTATAAGTTTATATGCTGCCTGTGTGATGTTTACTAACAATGATAAGGCCTTGAGCATTATGTATTGAATTTTGTTATGTTAATGAAGGAGACTATTATGGAATCACCTTCTGTCCTTGTGTAATATGCTGACTATTTAAAAATTTTAGAATGCATTTGTTAATGCAGTCTCTTGATATAGCATGAGTATATGTTTTTCATCTAGTTCATTTTTCATGTTATGCTATCTTTTTTGGTTCACTTCCGGTTTATATGGTTCATGTGGTATCTAATTACCACCCTCATCTCACTTCAGTCATGGCATGCCTCGGGTGAAACTCCTCCCCCTTCTTGTGTAAAGTTAAAATACTGGCATTATGCTAGAATACAATGGAGCATTTGTGGCTCCTTTTTATTGAACCCAAGGTCTCAACCTTGTTGTCATTTTTGTGTCAACAACACTCAATGCTACATTCCTAGAATTAGCCCCAAAATCAAGTCACTCAGAAAGTCTCAAGGGTTTCAAACCAATTTCTCTATGCAATGTTCTTTATAAAATTATTCTATAGTAATAGTTAATTGATTGAAACCACTTCTTCCATTATTAGTCTCCCTGTCTCAAGCTATTTTTGTAGAAGGGCGTTAAATTGCGAATGGATTTATTATGGTGCAAAAAATTATTCATTCTTTGAGGACCTCAAAGCACCCAAATATGATTAGTAAACTGGACTTATCAAAGGCCTGTGATCAAATTATATAGACATTCTCCTTTTGGGTTCTATGAGCTTATGGCTTCTCTTAAAAATGGATAAAGTGGGTGTTGTCCCTTATCTCATGTACGTTTTTTTGGAAATAATACTGAGAAGGGGGGGTGAATCAGTATTATCACATCAATATAACTTTTTCATTTTCATACACAGATTCATATACGCTACTTCAGTTAAGGAAAACCGCTTGTATACGCAACTGTGTGTAATGCAACAAGCGTATATCTAGTAAACTTATGATTCAGTTAGTTAATCCTTTAATGAGCGCATCAGAACATTATTAACCATATGAACAGTAAACAAGAGCAGTAAAACAGAATAGATCATCACACATAAGCAACACACATGAACACCATGATATAAGGTGAAAACCCAATGTGGGTGAAAACCACCTGCTACAATTTGTATCTATCTTCTTTCAATTAGAAACTTCTTTTTACAATGATTATGTATTGGTGCAGTCTTATGCCAGTACGCAGGCTTCTACCTGTAGAAGGCTACAACCTTCTCTTTTCTTCTAGGGACCTCGTTTCATAAATTTTCAGACTGGATCCATAGACACAAAGCAATCACTACTACAATACAATCATCAATCTGAATCACCCAATACCGAATCACTGAAATCATGTCATCGAAACACAGTTACCAGAAAACAGACCAGAGACCAGAACTCTGCAATAACTACTTAGAACCAACAACAACCTGAAACATCAAATCTCACAATGTATACGCTACTTGACTATGTCAAACTTGCGTGTATATGCCCTTTCACTAGAGAGAACCCGCGTACAGATCTAAAGATAATTACTTATACCTTCGCTACAATTTCCAACTTTATCAACCTCATAGGAGCCTTCTTGATTCAGATCGAGCCAAGCATCACAACCCTTAATCAGTATATTAGATCTCACACTTCATCAAATATTCAACACACACTTGCATCACCTTGGCCTAATGATCTTCTCCTTATATAGGTTTAGGCTTCTCTCAATACCATGGTCCAAAACCATGTAGAACCAATACCTTGGTCCCAATACCTGGGGTCAATATTTCGGACCAAATACCATGGACCAATACCCAAATACCGTGGACCAAATATGACGGACCAAAACTTAGTTTTCCAACCTGTACACACCTTTCCTTCTGTGATCCTGCGTGTATACATATACACACCTTTTGTTCTGATAACCTGTGTGTATACACGCTTTCATCAAGATTAAATTGCGTATACCTCTCCCTTGACTTGCTGTATTATGATATGTTATCTGATTGAGTTGCCACCAAGGACAACACTTGTATCATACCTCTGAGTGAGTTTCCATCAAGGACAACACCTGTATCATAATGCCAACAATATCCCCCTTTGGACTTGATGGAAACCACCACACCAAGTCACTCTCCCCCTTTGACATCAAGGGAAAAGGTCAAACCAAGTTATTCTCTTCCTTGGTATATCTTCTGCTATCCATACTCCCCCTGAGTACATGCTAAAGTTTCTGATTGAGCTCCCCCTTTGTACATGCCAAGATGTACCAATCCATCCATGCTCCTACTGAGCACACGCAAGGTCTTTATAACAAAGACCAACAATCTATTTATAACCTTGATAGTCATTAGTCACTGCACCATGAGCATCCAGTCCTGTAACCTGCAATACCATTATATTGATCAACCAGCAAGATGTATCATTTAGCCACATAAGCATCATTACCAAAGACTTCTAACCATAATGCGAAAAATGCATTATTTGAAGTATATGCTCCCCCTGAGCCTAAGCCAACCATCATATACCATGACCGAACCATTTCCTAAGCCTGTTTTGCTGCCTTTTTCTTCTGAGCTCCATATACGTGACTCTACAGCCTCTAGATTGCGTATATATGCGACTTACCTTTATTATATCAGCGTATGCAAGATGGAATACTGAAGGTCTACACTTTCAGTTTCCCCTGTGTCTGTTACATCAACTAACTGAGTTATGTCACACCTTTCTGTCTCTAATTCTGTCTTCTTCAATACCTGGAATTGTGATGATGTATAATCCTCTTGCTTTGGAGTTTGAATTTTTCTCCTACATTCCCTTGATTGATGTCCAAACTTGTTACATGCATAACATCTTACATGTTTCATGTTCCTTCTATTGCAATCAATTGCTTTGTGGCCAAACATATTGCAAGAAAAACAATATCCTTTGAAGTACCTGGGATGTGATGATCTTGTGTGACGGTCTTGAACTATTCTACTTCTACATCTGGCTGCAGCATGTCCAAGATTATGACATACATAGCATTCAACATTATTCAATGGAGGAAATAATTGTCTATCACTTCCATAGTTAGGAGTAAAGGATTTTCTTTGTGGAATTTCTTTCCTTGGCTGTTGATGAGGTTGTCCTCTCATCTCCTTGTTGAGCCTTTAAAAATTCTCATTAGAGTTCCTTGCCTCACCTTGTGAGCTAGATTCACCTTCAACAGATTCATAAAAGCCAAGACCAGTGTTGATAGTAGGGATCTTTGACTACCAAGAATTTCATCAAAAATCTTAGTATTGTCTTGAAATCATAACAATTTATCCTTTTCTTCTAATTTACTTTTTAAGATATTTACCTCAACCTGATGTTGTTCTTCCTTTTCCAGATACTGCTTCCTTATGTTTTGTTCAACTTTTCTTCCTTCTTCCACTTGTTGCCTTAATTCAATCACTTCATGTTCTTGTTCTTCAAGAGCTTCTCTAATCGACTTCTTTGAGTTTTTAAGATCTTCTTTTAGAGAGAGGATCTTCGATTCAAGTCTCTCAATTATTATGCTCTGATCTTTTACTACATCCTGCAATTGCTCCCTTACTCTGGTCACTGAATCCAATTGTTCCTTTAATCTGGTAACTTCTTTTGTTTCTACATCCTTATTGTCACATGACATGAGAAGTCTAATGTATTCATCATTATTGGATGAGTCAATACTTTTAACATGGGTATAATAACTTCTATTACCTTCCTCAAACATATTTCCTTTGTTATGAGGGCACCTAGCAGCATAGTGACCAACTCTACCACATGAAAAGCATTTGAAAGGCAACTTACCTTTGAACCTTCCAGATCCCTGTTCAAGATTCTTGACAAAATTTACCTCATATTCTCCTTCTGAAATGTATCCTGATTCATTCGCTGACACTTCGAATGCAGCTTCTCTCACATCTGATTGTCCTACTTTTCTCATCTCAAAAGCAGTTAAGATTCTGTGAGGCTACGCTATAGTGATTTTTTGCAGATCCTCCTTTTCTTCTATGGCAGAAACTTTGGAATCAAATTTAGCAGACGGAGATCTTAAAACCTTTTCCACTAAGACAACTTTCTTAAATTCTTCACCTAGATTCCTCATACAATTGACAATCTCATCTATGCATAGAAAGTAATTAGCTATGCTTTCATTACTATGTATCTTAAGATTTTCATACCGTATTCTGAGAGTTTGAAGCTTTGCTCGTTTTACCTATTCATCTCCTTCATAGCTTAGAACAATTTTGTCCCATATTTCTTTCGCTAATTTGAAATGCATGACCTTCATAAATTTTGATTACGACAAACTTCCCAATAAGACAGCAACAGCTTTGGCATTGAGTTCATATTGCCTTCTCTCTGATGTATCTGTAGGAATTGTTGATGGATATGTGTATCCTCCTTCCACAATTCCCAAAACATCCGTTCCAAGCGATTGTAGATATGCTGTGGTTCTTATCTTCCAGTGGATAAAGTTGCTCCCATCAATGATTGGTGGCCTGATGGATGCCTCTCTTTCTTGATTACTCATTCTGATGGATCTTTCCTTCAAGCGATCAAGCTTCTTCTAAAGGACCTGCTTTGATACCAATTCTTGGAAATAATATTGAGAGGGGGGAGGGGTGAATCAGTATTATCACATGAATATAACTTTTTCATTTTCATACTCAGATTCATATATGATACTTTAGTTAAGGAAAACCGCGTGTATACGCAATTGCGTGTAATGCAACAAGCGTATATCCAGTAAACTTATGATTCAGTTAGTTGATCCTTTAATGAGTGCATCAGAACATTATTAACCATATGAACAGTAAACAGGAGTAGTAAAATAGAACAGATCATCACACATAAGCAACACACATCAACACCATGATATAAGGTGGAAAACCAATGTGGGTGGAAACCACCTGCTACAATTCGTCTCTATCTTCTTTCAATTAGAAACTTCTTTTTACAATGATTATGTACTGGTGCAGTCTTATGCCAGTACACAAGCTTCTACCTACAGAATGCTACAACCTTCTCTCGTTCTCCAAACTCTCCTAGAAGGGAGATACAACCCCCTTAGCTCTTGTACTAGCTAATGTACTAGTACGTAGGCGCTGGCCTATAGAAGGCTACAACCTTCTATTTTCTTCCAGGGACCTCATTTCATAATTTTTTAGACTGGATCCATAGACACAAAGCAATCACTACTACAATACAATCATCAATCTGAATCACCCAATACTGAATCACTGAAATCTTGTCATCAAAACACAGTTACCAGAACACAGACCAGAGACCAGAACTCTGCAATAACTACTTAGAACCAACAACAACCTGAAACGTCAAATCTCACAATGTATACGCTACTTGACTGTGTCAAACCTGCGTGTATACGCCCTTTCACCAGAGAGAACCCGTGTATAGATCTAAAGATAATTACTTATACCTTCGCTACAATTTCCAACTTTATCAACCGCATAGGAGCCTGCTTGATTCAGATCGAGCCAAGCATCACAACCCTTAATCAGTATATTAGATCTCACACTTCATCAAATATTCAACACACACTTGCATCACCTTGGCCTAATGATCTTCTCCTTATATAGGTTTAGGCTTCTCTCAATACCATGGTCGAAAACCATGTAGAACCAATACCTTGGACCCAATACCTGGGGTCAATATTTCGGACCAAATACCATGGACCAATACTCAAATACCATGGACCAAATACCACAAACCAAAACTTAGTTTTCCAACCTATACGCACCTTTCCTTCTGTGATCTTGCATGTATACATATACGCGCCTTTTGTTCTAATAACCTGCGTGTATACACGCTTTCATCAAGATTAACCTGTGTATACCTCTCTCTTGACTTGTTGTATTATGATTTGTCATCTGATTGAGTTGCCACCAAAGACAACACCTGTATCATACCTCTGAGTGAGTTGCCATCAAGGACAACACCTGTATCATAATGCCAACACGTTTTTGTCTATTTTGATTAATGGCTCACCCTATTTGACTATTCATCCTTCTAGAGGGCTCAAGAAGGGTGACACTCTATCACCATTCCTATTTATTTTAGCTATGTAAGGACTTGGCTTCAAAAATATGGTGAATCAAGAAACATCTATGGTCTTTTCTTGTATGGGGCAAATCTTCCTATCTCTCATCAATAATTTGTTGACGGTGTTATATTATTTGGTTTACCAACCATTAGAGAGGTGAAAATAATGAGTAGTATTTTACAAATTTTTATGGAAGCCTTAGTGACTGTAGTGAGCACTAAAAAATAAAATAAAAACAATTCTTCAGTTGTCAATTGATGGTTCATATCAGGTTAAATCAAACACTTGGTTTTAATAGAGGCCACCTTCCTTCAAAGTATTTAGGAATACCTCTTGTATTGTTATACAACAGGGCCTCTACCTGGGAAGAACTTATAGAAATAAATCATCGTAAAGTGAATAATTGGACTTCCTTTGCATAATTTTTTTATGGAGAGACTCAGCTAAAACATGTATGTGGCCATTGGTTGGCTGGAATAAAATGGTTGTACGAAAAAAGAATGGAGGTATGGGTCTCCGGGACCCCTTCCTGATCATTAAAGCTTATGCTACGAACTTGTCATGGCTATGGGTTCAATGAGGTCCCCAAGTGTGGAAACAAATATGGTATCATAAGTACTTGTCTCTACATTCACAGTTTGATAGATTACAATTCGATGGAAGAATTAAAGATTTAGGGGTCTAGAATTGGGCTAAGGAAACTAAGGATGTGGTGAAACAATTTTCTTTCTGGGAGATCGGAAGAGGAAGGACAACATTATTGTAGGAGGATTCATGGCAACAATATCCACTATTAGAGGAAAATGAGAATTTATAACCTATTAAAGTATTAACACAAGCCCAAGGAGCCTTTAAAGTGGCAGACTTCTGGAAAATTTATGATAATCCACATGGTTGGAGATAGTGGAAAATAGTCAGAGACTAGGAACACTCTAGGGATTCTCTCCCATGGGAGGAATTCCATAAAATCATCCATATTTGAATGATATGAGTTTCCCCTAAACATGACATGTTGCGGTGGGGGAGGCAACCAGTTGGATCATTTACTTTAAAAGAAGTGTACTATGTATTAGCATATTCTCACTCACAACACAACATTACTTTTTGGAATAGAATTTGGAAATATTGTGGATGGCTCAAATTTTCAACTTTTTTTATGCCTGGCAGGTTGGTGGAATATGTTAACTTGGGACCATCTACGAAGGAAAGGATTTGAGGGCCCATCGATGTGCATGTTATGTTCATAAGATAAGGAATCAATAGATCATATACTAATCACTTGTTATTATGCCAAGAAAACGTGGGATTTTTTTGAGAAAGTATTCAGGTGTGCATTACCCAATTCACCAAACATAAAGTCATGGATACATCACTGGTTCTGAAAAAATTTAAACATCTATTGATAATGAGAGCGTAGAATTTAGCTCTAGGATTTTCTCTATGGAATCTTTGGAAGGAGATAAATTTAAGAATATTTGAAGGAAAACATAAGCCTATGTCAATTTTACAGGATATTGCATTTAAAAATATCAGAGAAATGATGTTGGTTTTTCCTCCGGATTCAGAAGAAGTTCAAGTTGATGATTACGAGGATCTTACCCTAAAGGGAGTCAATATAATATCTAACATTTCCACTAATTTTCCTTCCATGGCTCACAGTATAGGAATCTCCACTGAAAATTCCTTCTCACCTCCTCCAAAAGCTTTCATTGAGTTAGGCTTTGTTGGTTCCTTAAAAGACAACTTGAGAGATGTTGGTTTTGGAGGGATTTTTAGGGATGAGAACTTAGATCATAACCATGCCTATGAATTTTCCTGTGGGGTGGAAACAAACAACCTTGTGGAATTTAGTGCATTGGAGAAATATCTTCAAGTAGATGTAAGGTAAGGGTTCATGTTGATTCAGATACATGGTGACTCTCGGGCAGTGATTTATTGTATAAGAAAGATCCTACTAGGTCATCTTCTAGAGACACTAGTTCATAGTTGGAACCTACATGAGGCGGTGAGAAATATCAAATACTTGTTGATTAAATTCAATTATGTTATTCCCATGGACATGTAGTGAGAAGGTAATATGGTGGAAGATTGTTTGGCTAACTAGGGAAGCTCAGGTAGACACGTTGCCTTGGACGTGGGTTAGATGGAAAAACATAGGGAAGGACTATTGGAAGTAAAGCACTGGGTTGACTAAGATAATACCTAGCTGAATTCAGGGTCCTTGATGGGGGCAATATCATAACATTAGAGTATCGATATTGGAAAGAGGAATGATGATCCTTCTCGATGGGAGGTTTTGTTGGGTTGTGTTATATTCTTTCCACTACTAGCCCACATAGTTAACCAGGGGGTTAGAAGGGGGGTGGAGCCCCCGCTTCGTTGTGCTGATTGCATAGCAGGGGGTCACATGGGGTTTGAGGGGTGCAGGTAGCCCCACTCTATGGGGTTCGGGGTAGCACCCTAGAAAATTTTGTTTTTGGACCCTATATTAGTTTAGGCAGACCTACCTATGATTTTGTACATGTTTTTTGCACATGGTTTTGGATGCGATGGTTTTCGGTCCATGGTATTGGATGCTTTGGCATGTATAGATATGTATTGTAACGTTGAAAGGATTATAATGAAAAATCAAGCTGGTAGTCTCGATTTTGGGATCCAGGGGAAAATATCTGTGTATATGTGTTTTATGTGTTATGCTATCGCATTGTTTATTTTTTGTGTTTTGGAATTCGTATGCAGGTAATTTCTCTATGGGGTTAAAACATACATCTGGTATCAAAGTTGTTTTGGCTTCAAGCAGACGCCTTTATTGTTGAGGGGTTTCACTCGGGTCTGTGGTAAACCCTATTCAGTGGGAGATCTGCAAGATTGATTCTGGTGATGAAAGAAGATGGCAAGTAGTGGAAAGCTAGAGATTGAGAAATTTAATGGTTAGAGTTTTGAGTTATGGAAGCTCAAGATGGAGGACCTGTTGGTGGATAAAGATCAGTGGATGATAGTAGATCCAGGTACTAAGCCAACGGGAGTGTCCAAGGAAGGATGGAAGAAGTTGGATTGGAAGGCAAAGAGCACAATACAATTATGTGTCTCAGATTCAGTATTGCTTAATGTATCAGGGGAAGCTACGGCGAAGGATTTTTGGGACAAGTTAGGGAATTTATACCAATCTAAGTCTCTGGTGAATAAACTTTCCCTACAGAAATAACTGTATAACCTGAGGATGAAAGATGGAGACTCGGTGACAGAGCATCTAAACGCATTTAATACTGTGGTAAGTCAGTTATTATCTGTTGATATTAAAATTTAAGATGAAGATAACTGCATCAATTTGTTGTGTTCTCTACCAGATTCGTGGGATAGTCTGGTTATTGCAATAGGTAGCAATGCAACTGCCTTTCAGTTTGATGAAATAGTCTCATCCTTGCTCGTAGAGGAAATGAGATGGAAAAATATGGAGAGCCAGAATGGTGAGGCCTTGTCTGTACGAGGATGGTCCCAGAACAGAAACAAAAATAAGTCATCGAGTGAGAGATATAAATCTAGAGGAAGATCTAAATCTCTAAGAAAACTTGTAAAGGTGGTGTGCTGGAAATGTGGAAAGGAAGGGCACTACAAAAGGGACTGTAAATCTAAAGCTCCTAAAAACGAAAAGGGATCTGATGATGCTCCTTTTGTAGAGGTGAAAACCACCTCAGATGAAGGTTCGGATGTGTACTTGGTTTCTTCAAGTACACATGTAGATCATGAGGCATGTTTGATTGACTCAAGTGCATCCTTTCACTTCACTCCCCATAGAGAGTGGTTCTATGAGTATGAGAAATATGATGATGTTGATGTCTTCTTAGGGGATGACAACAAGGCTAGAATCGTTGGTCATGGAAAAGTAAAGTTGAAGTTGCAAGGTGGAAGGGTTAGAACACTTCCAGGTGTTCTGCATATTCCTGCATGGGTCCAAAATCTGATTTTTGTAATTAAGCTGGATGATGCAGGTGTGAAAACAATGTTTGAGAAGGATACTTGCAAGATGGTTCGGGGAGCATTGGTATTGATGCGGGGAGTTTACATTGGAACTCTCTACAAGCTGCAAGGTAGCACTGTTGTTGATGGGTGCAACAGCTCTGTGGTTCCTGAAAGTGGAGCAGAAAATCTAGTGGTCTCTGGAGAGAAGACCATGTTGTGGCATCAAAGGCTTGGACCTATTGGAGAGAACAGCCTTTAATACTTCATGGTAAAGGTATGGTAGAAGGTATGAGTAATAGCTCTTTGGATTTTGATTTCTATGAAAAATTTGTATAAGGGAAAAAGAATCAGGTGAGTTTCCCCTCTGGTGGTAAGAGGGTGAAACATATATTGGAACTTGTGCAAAATGATGTGTTTGGACCTATGAAGGTTCCATCACTGGGTAAGTCTGTGTACTATGTATCATTTATAGATGACTTCTTAAGGAATACATGGATATATTTCCATAAGAAGAAATTTGAAGTCTTTCATAAGTTTAAAGAATTTAAGGCTTTGGTGGGAAACCAGACAGAGAAGAAGATAAAGGTGTTGAGGATAGATAATGGTGGAGAGTTTTGCAGGAAGGAATTTGAAGAATTCTATAAGAAGTGTGGTATAGTACGATAGAAGACTACTCCATACACACCTGAGAAAAATGGAGTTGCATAAAGAAGGAAGAAGACATTGACGGAAAGAGCAAGAAGCATGCTCAGCGGTGTCGAGTTAGGATAGGAATTCTGGGTAGAGGTGGTGGAGATAGCATGTTACCTGGTCAACAAATCAACTTCATCAGCATTGGAGGATAAGACTCCACAAGAGGTATGGATGGGTAAGAAACCATCTCTTTCACATCTGAGGGTATTTGGATGTGATGCATATGCGCATTTTCCAAAGGAGAAACGAAAAAGGTTGGATAGTAAATCTGAAAAGTGCATCGCTATTGGTTATAAGGATGGTTTAAAGGGTTATAAGCTTTGGAACCCATTAACAAGGAAGGTTGTGTACAACCGAGATGTGATGTTCAGAGAGGTGAAAGATGTTATTAAACATGAAGTCCAACCAAAGGAACCTGAGAAGATAGAGTTTGATCTAAAGGAGTAATAATCAAACTCTACAACAGAGGAGGAATCAGAAGATGAAGAGCCACAAACTCCAGGTGTGAGAAGATCAGTTCGAGAAAGAAGGCAGACAGAAAGGTATAGTCCATCTGCTTTCTGTTCAAATTTTACTTTATCTATTACTGATGATGATCCCAGAACTGTGAAGGAAGTAGTAGATTCAAAGGATGGAAAACTCTAGAAGAGGCCATGGTTGATGAAATGGCATATTTACACAAAAATGAGGCTTAGGATCTAGTGGAGTTCCAGCTGGAAGGAAAACCATTAGCAGCAAATGGGTGTTCAAGAAGAAGACAAATACAGAAGGAAAGATGGAGAAATACAATGCTCCGTTGGTAGCAAAAGGTTATTCCCATGTGCTGAGAATTGATTTTGGTGATATTTTTTCTCTTGTTGCCAAGGTAACTTCTATTAGATTACTTTTATTTGTTGTTGTTGCTTTTGATATTGAGGTAGAACAAATGGATGTGAAGACAACATTTCTTCACGGGGATTTGGAAGAGGAAATCTACATGAAGCAACCTGAAGGCTTTGCAATGAAGGGTAAGAAAGAACTAGTATGCAAGTTAAATAAGTCTTTGTATGGGTTAAAATAGTCACCAAGGATGTGGTATCAGAAATTTGATACATTTATACAGGGACTTGGCTTCACCAGAAGCAAAGCAGATCATTGTGTGTATTTTAAATTAATTGGTGACCGTGTTATTTATCTGGTCTTGTTTGTGGATGACATGTTGCTGGTTGGAAATGACAAAGAAATTATCTAGGATTTGAAGACCCAATTATCCTCCAAATTCGACATGAAATATCTTGGTGTTGCAAACTATATTTTGGGCATTGAAATTAAAAGAGATTAGGCAAAGAGGAAGCTCTGGTTATACCAGAGGAAGTATGTCGAGACAATATTGTAGAGGTTTAATATGCAGTATAGTAAACCGGTGAAGGTTCCTATTCCTGTAGTTGTGAGGTTATTTGCTGAACAGTGTCCCAAGACACAAGAAGAGGAAGAGGACATGTCCCGTGTTCCATATGCAAGTGCAATCGGTAGCCTGATCTATGTAATGGTCTGTACTAGACCAGACATTACACATGCATTGGGAGTATTGAGCAGGTTTATGTCAAAACCTGGGAAGGAGCACTAGACAACAGTGAAGCGGGTTTTCAGGTATTTGCGTGGCACTAGTGATTATAGTTTGTGCTACCAAGGATGACCAGGATTGGACAGAGTGTTGGATATTCATGGCTTTGTTGATGCAGACTGGGTTAGAGATCTGGATCAGAGAAGATCTACAAGTGGGTAAGTGTTTAACTTATTTGGAGGTGTAGTCAGTTGGATGAGTAAGAAACAATCTATAGTGGCACTATCAACTACAGAGGCAGAATGCATGGTGTAGAAATTTTGAATAATATGACACATATTCACAAAGATTATCCCGATTATACACTATTGTGGAATACATGCATAATACATAACCTCCCCTACGTTGATCATCAATTTACAGAAGCATAAACAATAACATGCGCACATAGAAGCATCAATCACACATATCAACACAATATTTTCTCGGGGAAAGCATATTGCTAAAAACCCAAACTATCTGTATATTATATTGATTGAGAACATGTAACAATACATAGTACAATACTCTTCACAAGTATCCAACACTATCTCCACCAGTTACACACAATACAGCTCAAATCGGATCTCCAAATCTCCTCCGCTACTTGCCTGCCTCCACTGCACAATACCTGCATGAGAATGAATGAATCCAAACTCGTTCCAAGTTCTATTTACCTTGGAAAATCACTCACACTGGAAATCACGTGAGCACAGGCTATAATACTGGGCACATACTGCGCAATTCTCATGGACATACTCAATCCATTGATTGTGCAAGATCTCATGCACAACTGATAGTCACAAGTCACCCTTTCACTTACCTCTAACACTTGTCTCCACTGAACTGTCCATGCACTGAGTTAAGTGATGTATGCTTTAGTTGCATTACGAGTTAATAATTAGTGAATTAATTAATAACTAATTCACACAACTCATCACTTAGTCTATTGGCCAGTTAGACTAAATACAACTAGTTCAACTAAGTCAAACTAAACACAACTCCATTAACTGCTCATCTAACTCCATAGAACTCAACCACTTGAGTTCTAACTGAAGTCCTTCATGCAATAGCTCAGTCAACCCATAGGTAACCACGTGATTCCTTCAGACAGTTGCATGTGCCACATCTATAGATCCAACTGAAGTGCTCCAAGAGAATAAGATAAAGTTTAGAGTCCAAATATTACTAAGGGCTAATAATATTTGACTGTTTCTATTTTTACCCGACAGTCTAAAAATAGACTCTGATCACACCACTTTGATCCAAAAAATAGAAGTCCATCTATTTTTCCCAACATGACCAATCATCCATAAACAACATCCTGCAACTCATATACCGTGATCCATATGTCTAAAAATAGACTTTGCGCCAAAACTTGCCCGTGGGACCACTTAGTGAAGTCGACTCCTTTCCACTAAGCTCCATCATCTTGTTGCATTCTCAACAAGCATTTCTTGTTGCACACTTTTCAACACATGGCAGCCACTCATGCAAGCAAGGAAGTAGTTTGGTTGCAGAGATTGTGTTCAAGTATGGGATTAGTACAGGGAGCTATAAGGATATACTATGACAGCCAAAGTGCAATTTTCTTGGAAAGAACCGTGCATATATTAAAGACAAAGGCACATTGATGTTCAGTATCACTTTGTGAGGGATATGATAGAAGACAAAAAGGTGTTGTTGGTAAAGGTGGACACTTTGAAGAATACTGCAGTTGCATTGAAAAAATCTATGAGCTCTAAGAAGTTCTCTTGGTGTAGAGAAACAATGGGTGTTGCAGGGCTAGATAAATTACTAAGCTCTCTTGTGGCCCCTTATGGAAATAAAACAGCAAGTGGGAGAATGTTGGGTTGTGTTATATTATTTCCACTACTAGCCCACATAATTAACCGGGGGATTAGAAGGGGGGCGGAGCCCCCCCTTCGTTGCGCCGATTGCGTAGTGGAGGGGGGTCACATGGGGTTTGAGGGGTGTAGGTAACCCCACTCTATGGGGTCGGGGCATCGCCCCGGAAAATTTTGTTTTTGGACCCTATATTAGGTTAGGTAGAACCACCTATGGTTTTGTGCATGTTTTTCGAACATGGTTTTAGATGCGATGGTTTTCGATCCATGGTTTTCGACGCGATGGTTTTCGGTCCATGGTATTGGATGCTTTGGCATGTATAAATATGTATTATAACATTGAAAGGAATATAAAGAAAAATGAAGCTGGTAGTCCCAGTTTTGGGATCTAGGGGAAAATTTATGTGTATTTATGTTTTATGTGTTATTCTCTTGCATTGTTTATTTTCTGTGTTTTAGAATTCATATGCAGGTAATTTATGTACGGGGTTAAAACCTATAGGTTTCTTGTTGGTGTAATTATTTTCATGTGAATAGATTATTTGGTGATAGAGGTGGCAATCCTTGGAGGTAGATTTGGGCTCTACACTTGGTTATGGATGGGTTGCACGCGACATGTCCTTGGTTCCCATAATGGGAGCCACCAACTCAAGTAATTTTCGTACTAACTACAAGGAGATGGGAGACTGGGGTTTTGTTTTTGTCAATGGTTTCATTAACTCATTTCATTATGTCTACTCAGGAATGGATCATCCCTCCCATGGTCTATTGAATGTGAGAAGGAATTTCTCTAATAGTAGGAGAAAGTTCATTAATGACCTCACTCTCAGGCAATGCCTTGGGATGGCTAAGACATGGTGTATGCAATACACTTGGCTTCCATCATGAGATTTTCAAAGGGTATGGTTCATTCATGGTACTAGATACATCACATTTTCAGACAAAAAAATTGATCATCTCCTCTTTGTTCGTCAATTCCCTCTTCTCATTTTTCATTCATCACAATCACTGGTCCCTCTCATTCTTCATTCATCATGCATGCAAGCATATAATGACAATGGCCTTTGTGAGTTTTATTCTTTATTTTTTGGACTGTTGTGTCCAAATTTAGCTTTAACCAATATTTTAATTACTATTCATTAAACCAATCTCTTAATTAAAATTCATTAAACCGTCGTTTAACTGAGTATTACTATTTTAAAGTTTATGATATTTTTTAAAAACTGAGCTTTTTGAAACTTGTCAATAGATAGTTCAATCCACGTCCATAACTTCGCAATTTTTTATAGGCAAGGCTATAGTTTTTTTGACCTGCGCTTTTCAGTTGTCATGGTGTGCATAACAGTGATTGGTTGAGAGTTAATGTTAATGGTGCAAAGGCTCCTCATGTTATTGAGTGGAATATATCTATATATCTATCTATATATATATAATTTATATATATATAATATATATTCTGTATATATATCTATATATATATATATATATAATATATATATAGATATATATATGTTATATATATATATTGTATATTATATTATAATATTATTATATATATAGAGAGAGAGAGAGAGAGAGAGAGGAAGGAGAGAGAGAGAGAGGAGAGAGAGAGAGATAATTGCTGTTGGATAGCTCAATTGGCAATGCCTGTGGAAATGAAGTCTCACTGAACGGGAAGTATTGGGTTCAAATATTGTGATATCCCCCTTATGAAGGTGATAAGTTGGACATGATGAAGGTGTAGTCCTACCAAGATTACGAAAAAATCTAAAATCTAAAAATAAATTAATAAAACTTAAAACAATGATAATTACAAAATTTAAATTGAAAGTAAATAGAACCACCTATCATAGTCACTAACTTAGGATCCCTAAGGTTTTAATTTTTTATAAAAGTGACTTTGTTTAATTGTTTCTAAGAGATAAATTTACTTCCCTCTCACCAAGCTTTAACCTATCAATGAGTAGTGTCACATTGCATTTGAATAAGGTTTCTCTTTGAAAGTGCACGCTTTCATATCATTAGTGATATTCATCCAAGAAAAAAATCCACAAAACTTGCATCTTCATGATTTATAGGTAATTTGTTGGGAGGTTTTTACATTTAAATTTATTTTTCCCAATAAAAATATAAATGTATTCCACTCACATTTTCCAAAATGAAATTGTGTTTTTCATGTATGTGTTTTTCAATTTTATCATTTTAAGTATGTCTCCCTTATTTTATATTTGAAAGAATTAGCCCATAACCAACAATGAAGTAAAAAATCAGAAAGACCTATGTTAGATAAGCTCAAGTCATAGAGTGGACATAACACTTCTTATATGCTCCAACATAACAATGTTGCTAAGTAATCTTCAAGTTCTCTACAGACTAGATTCAAGGATGAAAATAAGCATTTATAACTTGTATTAGAAGATTTGTTGATCTGTTTGGAGATGTATGAATGTATTGTCAAGAATAATTTTTATTGACATTACATTCTCACTAAAATTTAAGATAATTTTTTCCTTTATATGTATTGAATCTAATTATTTATGATACATATTCTATTTGTTTTACATTATAGAAAGGCCTATGTATAAAAAAATATCATAGCCTATTTTATATCACAATATACTTCTCAAGACAAGGCTCAAGTTATTCGTTTGAAGGCTCAAGTTAGAAAGTGAGATCTATATCAAACTTTCTAGTTATGTTGACAGAAAAAAACAAAGTTAATAAGATAAAGAGAAATAGTCACAACAAATTATGGTTTAAACTAAATCTCCAAAATGAAGAGAAGTATGAACATATCTTCCATCTATTTTCAAAAATTTCAAATAAATTTCCAAGCAAAAGTTTGGCTACAAAAGAATACGAAGGTTTTGTATATCATTGATATCTATTGTTCAAACCAAACTTAATATTTTTATTTCAACAATGTTCAACATTATATGACTACATGACTTTGTATTTATTGGATTTTTC
Source organism: Pinus taeda (assembly GCA_000404065.3). Classification (NCBI taxonomy): domain Eukaryota; kingdom Viridiplantae; phylum Streptophyta; class Pinopsida; order Pinales; family Pinaceae; genus Pinus; species Pinus taeda. The sequence continues at coordinate 8,723 of APFE031325183.1, read as the reverse complement.
CGTCTTGGTATATATTCTTGTGATTATTATCATTTTCATTCTTTATCATTGTTATAATCATTATTTATGTATGTGGAAACATCCATGGTCAAGTTTCTTATTCCTTCCTGTTATCCCCCACAATGTCCCACGCTGAGAGGAGTCGAAGGAGGTAACCACAGACCAAGCTTTCAGTTTGGTAGCTAACCCTACCAAACCAGAGAGGGATCTCCCTATGAGATCACAACCAATGATTTTAGTGGAATATAAAACTTTTTTAGGGTAGATATGCTAGGCTTGGATAGGTTTGAAAATTTAGGGTTTTCATGCTGAATAAGGGATGAAAACCAGGCAACTAGGTCAAAAGATCAAAGGGTAACAACAACATAAATATAAAGGAGCAAGGTAGTAGTAGTTTTGTGATATATTAGGGTTTGTAAATTAGTATAGTGTTTCAAAAGAGATAATAAGACTTTATGAGCATATATGTCATGAATTCATTAAGCTAGAAAGCAAATAACATATAGTGATATTTCCATCAAAACAAAGCTTTAAGGAAAGAATTATGCTTATAAACTTAGGAAAAAAATCACTAAATAAATTCATGAATAGAAAGAAGAGATGAATATCTATCATATGAAACTATAACTAAGGAGAAACAAGATCACAAACTCACAGCACATGAATTCCTAGATAATAGCTGCAACTGTACTTTGATTTCCTAAAAATGCTGAAGCACAAGTTACAAGAGCTCTCTCCTCAAATGTCCAACCTTCTCTCTGATTGAGAAAATGATACATATAGACTAAGATAAACCATTTCCCCACCTTCAGGGGTGAAATCCATGAGTAGTGGAATAGTTCCCAAGAATATCTCAACCAACAAGTGAGAGTGAGAAGGTCAAAAACAAACTATTCTCTTAGACTTTGATTTGAGTTTTCCTTCATTTATGAGGCATAATTAAACACAATAACATTATATCATGCTAATTTATTCATTATTACATCATTTAGACTTCAAACTATTGAAATTACATCATCAAATACAAATTTGGCAAAGACATGTTGAGAAAAGACAGTTATAGGCATTTGCATAGCACCATCTTGCAGAAGGATTTTGGAGGCCTTACCATGCTCGAAACGGAGAACTTGATAGTTCATTGGAAATATGTAAGTGTCTAGTTGTTATTTGACTATTCAAGAAATTTATTTGAAGACTCCAACTAGGAGAAAAACTATTTTTCCCAAGACTATTAATATTTCTGCAGCGCCTGCTTCAAAACAGTGGCAGAAAGTGATTTTTTGACCTATTTTTGAGCAATTTCTCCCAATCTGTCTATTGACAAACTTGCAAAAGTGGATAGATGACATGTAGGGGTGATTATCTATCCAGGAATATATATTTTTTTGAATTTGGATGGTTGTGTAGAAAGCGTAGCACTAAGGCGCTGCACAAATAGTTGCCTTTATGTTTCAAAACAAGCCAAAAACCATAAAAACAAAATTCAAAACGACAAAATTTTCTCAATATTTTCTCAAAATTCTCAAGTGAAGCCATTATATGATATTTCATGCCATGAGAGTGTCCTTGGCAAGTATATCAAGCTTTTCTTTGTCCTCTTGGCTTCCTAGAGTTTCCTTGAGCTTCTTCTTCAAATGTTTAATTCTGATTTGGGATACCTTGTTTCTTGTGTAGTAATGCATATCCATATGCCTTTGCAAGTTATTTTCCCTACTTTCCTTCTTGACAAGCTTCTACATGTGTCCATTGACCTTATCAAGCCAATATACTTTGTCTGCATTGGTTTCTCTAGTGATTAGGTCATCTATAGTGATCAGACCTCTAGGTGGAGAAATTTCCTTTTGTAGCTCACGGGCTCTCCTCAAGGCTCTTGTTCTTGGCCTCCCTGATGTGATTTGCTTCCATTTGCCTTTTGAAACTTTCAATTGAGCCACTAATTTTCCCTTTAGATCCTCTTTCTTTGAATAAGCTACTTGTTTGTCTTGGATCATTTGGTTTACTTTTAATTGCATGTTTCTTATTGCAAGCATGCTATTAAAACATTTTCCTCTGTCAACTTGCCTTCTAAACTTTTGTTCTCAGCCTCTTTATCCCTTATTATTTTATTTACAACTCTGTCCTCATGGCCTTTCTCCACCTCTAACACATTTGGTACCTGGATGAGTGAATTCCTCATGATGTGAGGATGCTCTCTTTTCACTTGATGTAGGCTTGGCCCTTTCAACAATCTTTGGAGAAAACACAAGCCTTTCACCTCTAGAGTATGTCTTAATCACTTCTTCCTATAATTCCTCTTGGTAGGTTTGCTTGAAGAAGAAACCTCTTACTGCACTAGTGAGTTTGTAGGTGTTGCCTCATCACTAGATATAACTGGAGAAGATGGAGGAAGAATTGAATTTGAAAGGCCATCCCAAGAAAAATTTACTTGTGCTAATTGATGACAAATTAGCACTTTCACCAAGCCATGATGAAATAGACTATTATGATGATTTTCTCCCAACCTTTGTACCTTTTCTGTCATTTTTGTTAGACTTTTGCACAGATAGTATGACAAGTTGAGTTGTTGAACGCTAGTGAAATGCATCAAAAGCCTCATATGGTACTTATACAGTCTTGAATACCTGCCCTCACATGTAAAGTACTTGATGATCAATTTCATGAGAGGGGCATATATTTCCAACAAATGTCTGAATGGAAAAACATGTTTTGGAGCTGCCTTATATGGTGCTTTTAGGTACATCTTGCAATTCTGAATGTCAATGTCTTCTTTTCTGAACCCAATTTCTCTAGTGTTTAGAAGACCTATGGTTGTGGAGATGATTTGAATTGAAAATGTGAATTAAACTCCTACTATAGTCACTTTATCCTTTCTTAATTTAGTGGCAGAAACACTGGTTAGTTGATCATGAAACTTAAGTTGCTCAATTCTCTGGCAAACGGTAAGAAAACCTGCATCTTCAAATGATTTTCTGATGAAGGGAGATGACAATATATCATGAGTTGAGGTGGGTTCATATTTGTTGACCTTTCCTCTTCTATGCCTCTTTTGTTCAGAGGTTTCAGATTCCATGATAACACCTAGCTCTTAGGAGAGAAATTAGGGTTTTTCTTGTAGGAAAACAAGGATTTTTATAACTGTGAGGAAATTTAGGAAATGAAAGGGATAGGGAAATGGAAAAATTATAGGAAAAATTAGGGGGGATAGTGAGGGATGTTAGGGAGCTAAGGAAAGTGAAAATTTAGAATTTGGGTGAGGGGAATGGTTTCAAACAAGAGAAACATGTTGAAATATGGCAACAAGAATATTCCAATTTAATTTGTCCTTGAATTAAATTGTGAATTAAATTTGAATTTAGTCTTAACAACTACTTGGAAATAATTAATTAATTTATTTTAAATTAATTAGTTGGAGAAATTCAAGTTAGAAGTCTTTCTGAAGTCATGTAAGAGTTATCCCTTAAATTAAGGAGATAAAATTGAGTTATATTTGAGTTGTAATTAGTTAACTCAGTTTACTGAGTTAAGTCCAGTTAAATTAGTTCCAAACTATTTAAGGAACTAATAGTGAGTTAACAGTCAGTTGATGCATTAATGCACTCAACTAGTTCTACTCTAGTTAACTGAAGATTCCCTCATCAGAAACTGATGCATGTCTATTTTGAGAAAGACCCAGTTGGGATTAATGTTTAAGGACAATGTACTATTAGTTGCACGTGTTTTCTCATGGAGAAAACTAACGCATGCAGTCAAGGATTCATCCTTGAGGATTGCGTAGTTTTGAAGGATTGGTTTTCCAGTTGGCAATAGGAGAATCAACCACAAGGAACAATGCAAGGAAATAGGAGCCTGGAGGGCAGAGAGGAAGGCTGGAGAGAAGCCAAGATTGCCTATGAGCATCTGTGAGGATTGTGCTAGTAGCTAGCTAGCTGTGAGAGCTAAGGCTTTGTATAATTCTGATGTATTTCCACCATGTATGATAATACAATAGTGTGGGGTTTTTAGTTGAGGCTTTCCCCAAAGTATTTTCATGTGTATTGTACCATTGATTCTTCTTCTTTTGTTTATATTGTTCAGCTCAATATTTAAGCTTCCACAAATTGAAATTAGATGTAGGTTATAGTAATCTGCTTTGATTTATATTTCATTATCAGGTTAACTTATCACAAATTTTCTACATGGTATTGGAGCTGTGAACAGTATACTGAGAAGAGAATTTGAAGTTTGAAGTTCGAGGTTGTAGGCGCAAATCGAATTCATATCATACTTCAAGGTTGGCCAATGGTGTTCTATGGCTTGAGACTCGAGTATGCCTTGGAAGGTAGCTCGAATTACATAGCATGGAAAGATAGAATGGAGGTTGTATGAGAAGACAACGGCTTGAAGGAATTCATTTATCAAGAAATCCCAAAGTCAGCTTCAACTAATGCACAAGAGTTGGCTAAGTGGAAGAAGTGTGTGGCGAAGGTGAGATGGATCATCCTTGAGGGAGCACGAGACCATATTGTCTCGAGTCTCCATGGGAACGATATTCCATTTTCAATGTGGAAGACATTGAAGGACCTCTACCAGAACAGTAACGACCAGAGGAAATTAGTGCTCAAGGATAAGCTTCAAAGAATCGCTATGGAGAAGGGCAATACTATTTCCACATATTTAAACAAGCTCACCACCTGCACAGATGAGCTTGGCAGTGTGGGAATAACTATTGTCGATGATGATATGGTGAGCCTTGCTCTCCTTGGCCTTCCAAAGAGTTGGAATAGCTACCAGAACTCTGTGAATGGAAGGAAGAAACAGCCGGATTGGGAACGACTATGGTTGGATCTTATGCAGGAGGAGATCAGGAGGAGCACATGAGATGGTTCTTCATCCAATAATGATGATGAAGAAAGTCTGGCCTTAGCAAGTAAGGCAAGGAAAGGGAAGGGGAAGGCTTACCATTTCAAATCAAATTCTTCTCATGGAGGGAATAAGGGTGACATGTCTAAAGTAAGATGCTTTAATTTTCACAAGATGGGACATTATGCGACTAATTACCCATTGAAGAAATACAAGAAGGGATCCTCAGAAGGATCGTAAGGTGATGCATTAGCCTCTCAGTTCGAAATAGACTTTACCCTCATCACATGCATGGTGTCATCAATGATGGGTTGTGTCTGGTATCTTGACAGTGGAGCCTCATTCCACATTACCGGTGATAAAAATTTATTTAGTGCCTTGGAGGAGAAAGGCCTCAAGATGCGCATAGAGATGGGTGATGACGGAAGGTATAGTATTTCAGGAGTGGTTACAGTTACTTTTTAGAGGGATCATGGAGCTCCTCTCACCTCGATAGATATGATGTATGTGCCTAGACTGAAGAAGAACTTAGTATCGGTTGCGATGTTGGAGGAAAAAGGCTATGATGTTGTCTTTAGTAAAGGAAGGTGTTCCTAAGACACATAGCCACTGGACAGACCAAGAGGATAGGGATTCAGACGAAGAATCTCTATAAACTAGAGGTAGATGATTGTGCAGCATTTAGTACAAAAGCAGAATTGGTGCAAAGCCAAGACATTGGTGAGTTGTGGCACAGGTGGTTGGACCATTTGCATCATGGGGCTTTGAAGATAATGTAGCAGATATCTACAAGACTTCCCAAAGGTAAACTTGAGCAAGTTGACACATGCAAAAGTTTTACCTTGGGAAAGTGCACCAAGTCTTCCTTTCATGATCGAGACAGTCAAGCAGAGGCTATCTTAGAGCGAGCTCATAATAATTTGTGTGGACCATTCTCGATGGCATCCACAATGAAGCAAAGGTATTATGTGATTTTCATTGATGACTATTCTCATAAATGTTGGATTTATTTCATGCAGAAGAAGGACCAAACTTTCACAAAGTTTTGTGAGTTCAAAGATTTGGTCGAGAAAGAGTTAGGGAAGAAGATCAAGGCCTTGAGAAGAGAAAATGGTGGAGAATATGTCTCTCAAGAGTTTAAGGAATTTTGTGCAGTGGAAGGAATTAAATGAGAGTTGACAACACCTACAACAAAATGGGGTGGTCGAGAGGAAGAACAAAACTATTGTAGGGGCAGTATGGGCAATGCTACATGACCAAGGCCTACCACTTCACTTGTGGGCTGAAGCATGCAACACAATGGTCTATTTGCGGAATAGAAGCCCACATCGCATACTTGGGATGAAGATACCAGAGGAAGCTTTCTCTAGTAAGGGACCAGATGTGGGTCACTTTAGGATCTTTGGCTCATCGATATATTGCCATGTGACAAAGGATGCATAGAAGAACCTCGAGCCGACAGTAGAGTTGGGTATATTTGTGGGGTACATTAATACACGTCACAACTATCGGGTGTACTTGCCTACCAGTCGAAGGACAGTGGTTCACAAAGATTCCAAGTTTGATGAGTAGAAGGCCATGCGAGTTTCCCTTGAGAGGGAGCTTCAACTACATGTTGTGGAGGAACTGTTGGTTCCTAAGGAGGAGGAGCCTCAGACTGATGCAAAGCAGCCGCATGCAAAGGTTCCAGGAGTGGAGACATCCACTCAAGCAAAGTCTTCAAGAGATGGACGAAAGTGCACAAGAGAAGCTGATAGATTTTTGGAGGATGCGAGAGAGAATGTGGGAGCACCATCTTCTCAGTACAAATAGAGGAGGTCACTTGAGAGGTACACTGGATACATGGCCCTTGCTGGGGAATGTGTTGAGACCAATCCATATTCCTTTGAGGAAGTAGTGTTGTAGCCGATTTGGATTGATGCTATGGTGGAGGAGTATGACTCCATAGTTCATAACAGTGTTTGGGATGTGGTTCCGAGACTGGAGAACAAGTCAGTTGTGAGTTCTTGTTGGCTTTACAAGGTAAAGAAAGCTGCAGATGGTAGTGTGGAGAAGCATAAGACAAGATCTATTTCCTGTGGCTTTTCATAGGTCAATGGGATTGACTATGATGAGACTTTTTCTCCTGTCACAAGGTACTCATCTATCAGATCTATATTGGTTCAATCAGCACAGATGGGTTGGAAGATCCATCAGATGGATGTGAAGACAACATTCCTCAATGGCCAGATTGAGGAAGAGGTGTACATAGAGCAACCAGAAGGTTTTGAGACCTTTGATCTTGAGTCGCATGTGTACTGACTCAAGAGAGAATTGTACAGGCTGAAGCAAGCACATCGTGCTTGGTACACTAGGATAGACATCTACATCACTGATTTGGGCTTCACAAAGAGTGAAGAAGATGTGAACCTATACCACATCATGGTGAAAGGTAAGGTGTTGATCATCGTACTTTATGTTGATGATCTCATATTGAATGGTGATGATTATTTGATCGTGTCTTGCAAGGAGGACCTTGCAAGAGAATTTGAGATAAAAGACATGGGTCTCATGCATTACTTCCTTGGCATGGAAGTGTGGCAGAAGGATGGGGAGTTGTTTGTGTCTCAGGGAAAGTATACCAATGAGATCCTCAAGAGATTCCACATGGAGAAGTGCAAGCCCATCCAGACTCCTCTAGCAGGTAACTGGAGGAAGGAGGTTGCTACTTCAAGAGAATTGGTAGAGGCTACTGTGTACATGCAACTTGTGGGTTTAGTAATGTACTTAATGAACACATGACTAGATTTATGCTATGTGGTGAACCAACTGAGTCAACGATGGTTCAGCCTACCAAGATGTTTTGGAAGGCGGCAAAGCATGTGTTGAGATACCTCAGAGGCACATCTCAGTATGGATTATGGTATAGACGGACAAAGAGAGTGAAGCTATAGGGCTTTATTGATGCAGATTGGGTAGGGAGTCCATCAGATCAGAAGAGCACATCAGGAGGGATTTTCAACCTTGGGTCAGTAGCAATTTCTTGGTACAGCAGGAAATAGAGGTCGGTTGCACTCATCTCGGCATAGGCAGAATACATGGATACAAGTTAGGCAGCATGTGAGGCCATCTTAATGTGGAAAATCCTAGTTCGTTTGTTTGATCAGAGGATGGATCCAACTGTGATCTATTGTGATAATAAGAGTTGTATCAAACTCTTTGAGAATCCAGTATTTCATGATAGGTCCAAGCACATTGACATCTGATATCATCATCTCAAAGATTGTCCAGTGAGGAGGATCATCTTGCTGCAGTATATTTCGACAGAGGAGCAAGATGCTGACATTTTGACAAAGGCATTGTCAAAGTGTAAATTCGAGTTCCATAGAGACAGGATCAGGGTTGCAGATAATCCCTTTGTTGTTGATAGGGAGTGTTGAAATATGGCAACAAGAATATTCCAATTTAATTTGTCCTTGAATTAAATTGTGAATTAAAATCGAATTGTCTTAACAGCTACTTGAAAATAATTAATTAATTATTTTAAATTAATTAGTTGGAGAAATTCAAGTTAGAAGTCTTTCTGAAGTCATGCAAGAGTTATCCCTTAAATTAAGGAGATAAGATTGAGTTATACTTGAGCTGTAATTAGTTAACTCAATTTACTGAGTTAAGTCCAGTTAAATAAGTTCCAAACTGTTTGAGGAACTAATAGTGAGTTAACAGTCAGTTGATGCATTAATGCACTCAACTATTGCTACTCCAGTTAACTGAAGATTCCCTCATCAGAAACTCATGCATGTCTATTATGAGAAAGACCCAGTTGAGATTAATGTTCAAGCACAGTGTACTATCAGTTGCATGTGTTTTCTCATGGAGAAAACTCATGCATGTAGTCAAGGATT
>APFE031325177.1:0-13088 GCA_000404065.3 Pinus taeda | reverse complement strand
TTCATTAATAAAAAGAAACTACATTTTGTAGATTCATATTCAGAGCATATCCAAGACATGACTGTCATCATCAACAGTGATAAAAAAATTGTTGCCTTGATCCACGCAGGGAGGCAACAATATATATAAAACTATAAAAACTACAATATATTAAAACTGAGAAGTCCTTCATGCGATAAATATATACACAAAATAATAATGTTCATATGCCAATAGAAAATTATGCAATTATATCCGTAAATGGTTGGTGGTAGTATTGATAGTGATCTCCATCGCGCAGTTCTCGGATCATCCAGATGCCCGGCTCCCCGATTGCAACTTCTTTGGAGAGGCTATCAGCAACCCCGTTCCGCTCCCTTTGCATCTCCTGCTATGTAGAGTATGTAATACTTCCTATGCAGTGCCCACCGCCTCATGAGTCTGTTGATCTTGTAGGAAGGCGAATTGTTTTGGTGAGATGTGGTTGGATAGAATGGACTGCATCCAGTTGGCAATGATCTTTGCAATAATCTTGTAAATTCAGTTGTAGAGTGAGATATGGCAATATTCTTCATAGGAGACCAACTTATCAGTTTTCGGATGAGCCCTATGAAGGTAGAAGTGATGGATGCTGCTATATTTCCATTGATTCTGGTATCCCCAACAACGTTTAGCAGATCTTCACCTATGATGTCAAAAAAAGCCAAGTACAACTCAATTGACCATTCATTAGGTCCTGGTCTTTTGTATTTTTTAAACCACTTTAGGGTGGCCTCCAAATATTTTAGAGTAATTTCTTTGGTTAAGTCCCATTCCTCCTCTTGATCTACGAACCTCGGAAAAAGTTGTGCCACTCTAATGATGTCTGCCAGATTTGCTTCCCGCGGGGCACTGTAAATTTGCTTGAAGTGAGAGGTTGCCAGCTCAGCCAATTGTTGAAATGTGTTGACAACTTGTCCTTGTTTGTACCGAAGCTTCCAAATAGTATTAATCGCCTTCCTTCCATTGGCAAACTTATGATAGAATTTGGTATTTGCATCACCATCCTTCATCCATATTGCCCTACTTCTTAATCGCTAGACTTCTTGACGATCCTTAAGAATTTTCTCTCTATCAGAGTATAGGGATGTGATCTTCTCCTTGTGTTCAATAGAAGTGAATAATCCTCCCTGGTCATTTTCAAAGATAGATATCAAATTCTATCAGTCGCAGGGAGTGTTCATCCAAGTTCCTTTTGTTGTGAGCCCATTGTTTGGACATTTTCTTCAACTCTGTAAGATTTTGAATAAAACAATTTGTGATATTACCCCCAGCCCCAAAAAGGTTTGCTTTCCAGTATTCAGAGACCATGTTGATATAAGAGTCTTCCCTGAGCCAGGCAGAGCAAAATTTAAAAGGTCCCTTGTGCTTTGTTCTACCACCATCAATATCCATATAGACGGGAAGATGATCAGAGATCCCCCTAGATCCAACCCATTGTCTGATGTGAAAACCAAAATCAAGTACCTTCTCTTTGACCAAGAAGTGATCAAGTCTACGAGCCAGACCATGTTCCCGTGTCCTGTTATTCCTCCAGGTCGCTTGTAATTTAGTTGAAGGGATATCAATCAATTGATGTGAATCTAGGATGGATGAGAAATAATCAGATAGAGAGTCCCTCTGTGCTCTATGTCCCCAAGAATCAACATGGCTGATGGAAAAATTGAGATCCCCTCCAAGAATCAGATGGTTTGCCAAAAACAGGTCCAAATCCAGGTGGTTTTCCTAGAAATCAGGTATGTTTTGACAAGGTCCATATATATTGAAAATCTAGAAATTCATTCCCAAGTCCGCTGAATGAATGTGAGCACCAATATGGCCAACCCCTCCCCAACAATTGAGTAGCTTAATAGAACGGGATTTGTATCCAAAGGAAAAACCCCAGATCTTCCATGTGCATCCAATCCAATAAATAACCACCCAGGCAACATATTTGGAAGGGTATGGGAAATGACAATAGCAGGACCAAGAGTCTCCTATAGAAAGATTATATCATGCGAGTCGATTGTATTAACCGATGGAGTGCTAGTTTTTTGTCAGGCCTAGCAAGTCCACGAAAATTGAAGGAGATGATCTTAATGGAGGGGGCTCAGAGAGAGTTTCTTTGGCTCTAGGTACCCCAGGTATAGTGGATTGGTTGCCCAAAGCAACCTCATCTCCTGCCACAGATTGAGCAATAGTGAGAAAGGAGGTTCTTCCCCTATGGAGCTTATGCGGAGGGGGGGAGGGAATGATATCAAGCTCGACATGGTCCAAAGCCTGTCTCTTGGATTTTGAGCATGTTAGATAACCAGTTACAGGGGGTGCCTAAAAGAATGTGGAAGATGGAGGAAGAGGGGAAATCGAAGGGGAGGAAGGAGTGGGGGTAAAAACGGGTCTGGATGCAACATGGTAAAATATCGGGGGAGAGGCAACAGAAATAGAGGCTGGACCCAAACCAAATTTTATACCAGATGATATACCGGAAAGTAAACCAGATGTGATGATATCAAGAAAAGATGTGTAGAAAGGAGAGGATGAAGTGAAGGGTAAGCTCTTACTCGGAGAATGCGAGTCACCGGAGGTCGCCTGAGTTCGTGTTGGAGGCAGGGGAGGAGGTTGATGGGGAAGTCTGCCGCGCTTCTTCAGAGTGGTCAATGGTGGGTCTGTAACCTTGTCTATCGAGGCCGTTTGCATATCGGCCATCCCTTCTGTAGGCTCCGTATTCTGAGGCTCCTCCTCTTGAATTGGGGACTCCTGTGCCACTGGTTCCTGAATCAGGGTCTTTTTGAAGCCGTTTCCATTAAGTGGACAATCTTTATACAAGTGACCCACCTTGTGACATCATCTACATCTAAAAGGGGCACCCTCGTAATCTAGTATCTGCCTCCTTGCTGCATTCCTCCATTGAATGTTAATGTGCTCCAAAAGGCCATCGAAGAGATCCAGGTGAACCAAAATCCTAGCAATTGCCATGTGCCTCGTACTCTAAAAAGAGTCATCAAATGTGAGATAGAGGTAGGTGCCAATGGAATTTCCAATCCGCTTGAAAACATCCTCCGTCCAAAAATGTAGAGGTAGCCCTAGAAGGCGTACCCATATGGGTCCGACATTGACCCTCTCCAGTTCCGGGTCAAACATAGGCATCGATCTTTTGAGCAAAACTGGTGCTTGATCAATGTGCCAGACTGTAGAAAGTACCAAGTTGGTGTGTGCAAGATAGTTAAACCGGAGTGGAAACCAACCTTTAATGAATGTTTCAACCGTTGGGGGATCTTTCAGGTGATGACCCCAAGCCTCTGAGGGCCATTGTTGAAGCTTTTCCACACTGAAATGTCTACCGCAAACCCAACCAACAATCACTTTCTTTGCGGTATCCATGAGTCTAGTAATTGAGTGTCCTTGGTGAGTTTTAGGAATACATCACAATTCTGGAGCTTCAAGCATCGATTCCTCTTAGAAACCTCGCAAAATTTAGTAGCATAAGTCTCTAGTGCCGACGCAGGATGTGCAGTCGATGATGAAGGGGATTCCCTAGGTCCCGTAGCAGCCGTCGATGGAATGGGAGCAAAAATACCTGGGATGGGACCAATTCCCATGAAATTTCCCAAAGGGGGGGCCTCGGTGGTCAAGGGAGCAGAAGAGACGAGTTCCTGTGCAACAGAGACCAGAGGGAGGTTGGCCAAGGGTATACAGGAGGCGGATGAAGGAGGGTTTGATACCAAAACCGCTTCAAGGGTTTTTCACTAGGGTTTGTCAAAGGATCTGCGAAATCTAGAGTACGTAGAGAAAGTGGCTGGGAGATGAAGTCCGGAAGCGATGGGGCATCCCCAGGCAACGTCACAGAAGGTATGTCAGAGAGGGAGATGGGCAAAAGAGCATCAACTTCATCCGAAAGCTCATTTTCGAAGGTAAAGTAACCTGCCGCTGTGGTCCTGGGGTGTGTCCAGATGGGCACATCCTCCAAAGGATTTGCAGAATAATCAACCATCTCATCCATAACTGTCGAGACCACCCACTGACAATTGCCTTTAGGTTGATGCTAACAGGAACAGAGGTAGTCAATGAAGTGAGGGAGGGTTGAAGAAAAAACAAACCACCTAAAGCTAATGAGTCGGTGGAGAGCCCGTTTCCAGTTAAGGGTAGTGGAGAAATGGGGGCGAATGACGTCAGAGCTGTTACGGGGGCAGGCGATGTCGTACCCAGAAACAGAGGGTTGCAAACGGTCTCTGCAGAGAAACCCTAACTCTGTTGCCATCAAAGTTTGGACATATATCTGTTTTAATTTTAATTTATTATTATTTAATTTTAATTTTAATTTAATTATTTTATTTATTTATTTTTTTAATTTATTTTGGTAATTATTTTAAATTATTTTTTTAGGAGTTTTATTATTTTATTTGTTTACCTTAAAAAAATGGGTTTAGTTTTTTTGGCTAATTTTTTCCTTTACATATATATTTTTTTTTTTTTTAATTTTTTTGATATTTATTTATTTATTTTTGTTAGCTTTTTATTATTTTTTTTTTTACAAGTTAATTTTGGTTCTTTTTTTACATTTTTATGGTTTTTTTTAACCAAGATAAAAATGGCCAACATTTATAAAAAATTATCCACACTTAATACATAGAAAATTTAAAGTGCAAAAAGTCCTCTATACAAAAAGGGTTGATGATAATTAACACTTTTCAAAATCAAGATGAAAATCACTAACAAAAAATAAAATGTTCATACTTGATACATAAAAAAAATTAAAGTGTAAAAAATAAGCCCTCTAAAAAAAAGTGTTGATGCTCCATCAACACTTTTCAAAATTAGCATGAAAATCACTAACATTTAAAAAAAATGTGCATACTTGATACATAAAAAAAATAAAGTGCTAAAAATATGCTAAAAAAAGGTGCATTATGAATCACCAGTTTTCAAAATCGAGTGATTTTTTGCAATCTAAAAAAATTGGGTACTAGGTAATTTTCTCATTTGATCGGTAACTATGTTAGAGGTTTTACATGTAATATATACGATATGTTCGAGAGTATTGACCAACCTTGCAATGATGAAGAGTAATCCATGAATAATATATTAATCTAACGCTTATTTTTCATATTTTTGTCTTTGGCATGGTTGTGTTTCACATGGTATCAGAGTTGGTATGTTCCTAACCCGCTCAATCTTGTTTGAGCCACCAATTTTTATTTCCTTTTTTGTGCATGCCAATCCTACACCTTTGATTTAGATGCCTTGGCATTCTATCTCTTTTATTATTGCAGTGCACTCATTTTCCACTATAATGTATCTATATACCTCTCCGAGATCTTCCATTTCCCTTGCAAATTTTGTGTCAATTTCTTTTTGTGGCACTATTTTTGGATGTACGTTATTTTGGCCCATTTGCAAGTGCAACCCCCAATACCAACTAGCATTTTCCATATTGCACAACCCACCTGTTATACATGCACCACAATCTCCAAGTCAGGTGGCTAGTAGATTCACTATTTTATTTTTAACTGTGGTGAACAGGTAAAAACACATCGTTCCAACATTCAATTCAGTGATTACAATGAAGAATTGGAGGGTATGTTGTGTTCAATCACAAATTGTGCACTATGTTGGAGTGTCATTTATTGGGAATGGAGCGATGAAACTCCTTGTTGGTTTCTCTATTCTTCGATTGAAGCTCGAGGTTTATATGTGAAATTGTATTGACATTGATTCATTATGCAATACTCTTGCATTGATTTTTGTGTTCATGATATAATTTGAATGGTTTCCATTCAAGTTTGTTGAAGCACTTGGCCTGAAGCTCCTCCGTTAACAAATTTGTATTGGTTGTTATCTTTTCCCTAGTCTGATCTTACCTGAATAAGCACACTTCTATGGAAATCTTGTAGTGGCTTCTCTACGAAGAGTTTAATCACCAAATTATACTTTGAGCTTATCTTTGAATGATTTGGAGGGTCATTCCATTGTGACTGGTATAACATAGTGCATTGAGTCTCTGTGTATGGATTATTAGTTGTTGTGAGACATGGGGCACATTCCTTGCCAAAAGGATTTTATTAAATCATGAGGTCCCTCTTGCATATTTAAATTCAAATCCCACTTTGCATTGGTTATGCAAGATTGATGTTTCATTTTGGAATGTGAAGTGTCACGATTCAAACTAATTTCAAAGAAGAAGGCTTAAATAAAATTGCTATAATGGTAAGGCAGTGGGACAAGTGAGTTTCCCTCCATGTGGATAAGATATCAAGGATTCAAGAAGACTGATTGTAGCATATGTGGAGGTGCATGAATTAATTCCCATGTTTATTTTTGGGTTACCACATTCAATTTAAATAGTGATGCATTTTTCCAAAAGACTGAGTGAAATGGATGAGGCACGACTAATAATAAAATTTCCATTATCAGAAGCAAAACCGACCCCTTTCAGTCATAACTAAGAGTGAGAAAAGAGAAAATAGGATGATGAATTTTGGAGAATCTAGCGACAAGCACATATGAATTCCTTTAGAGGAAGTTTCCATCGAACCATCAGTGATTGGAAATTTGTATTAGGAATTATCATGAGTTGTTGGGGACGAATAGAGCTAGTACTGCCTCCACCTGCATAGAGGTGTAACACAGAGATTTGCCTTGGTTCATCATTGAGAATGTCACCATACAAGCATGTATGGTCTAGATCATTATTGTGGTTTCCCAGATAAGCAACATTATTATCTTCACCTCTACTAAAATTATTGTGTATAGCCTCCGTCGACTGACATAGGAAGATTCCATCAAGGTGAAAATTGTTTCTTTGGAATATTGGTTGCATTGTTGTGATTTGCTCACGTATTGCATGAAGTCAGTAGAAATAGGGTTGGGTGCCATATTGTTTTGGCACATTGGATGATTATGGAGTGTTCATAGCTTATTGAATTTGGTCTTATAGATTGCAACATAATATACTAATTGTAAGCTGCAACAAACTTGGCTTCGTTTTGGTGCACTGAATACATTTGACTTTACCGAGAATTGTGGCAAGTTTTGGGTTGATTGCTGGTAATATTGCTAATTTTGAGTGTATTTTGGCCATTGTGTAGAATTATCTCTGAGCATTTTGTCCAACAAGGTATCTTTGTTTATCATTGCTACCACTTTAGCCATCTAATTCAAGAGATTCACTTGATATGTTCAATGAAAATGATCAGAATTAATATAGTATTGGAGTTCATGAAAAATTCGATACTATGTTATGTGGATGATATAGTCAAAATCAGCAAAATCAATCTTGCTGATATTCAAATTTGTCTTCAAAATGCACAGGAAAAGATTGATTTTTTACAACTAGAATCTCAGCTTCAGCAAGAAGAATTAAAATAGAAGAGTTGTCATTTTGAAACTGTTTTTGTTCAGAAAATTGAGATGCCCCCATCATCTTCTAGAAAGTAATCATATCAATGAGATTAAGATTGATTGAAATGCGGTACCCATCTCAAGAGTAGAGTTGCATGCAGAAGCAAAAATTCAACATACGCTTCCCAAGCCCATCATCAAACCTCAGGAAGAGCTTGTCCATAACAGACATAGAATTGGTCTTGGATATGACAAGGATGTGTCCTTTCATACTCTAGATTACTCAAGGCCCATCCGGTTTTAAAGTGTTGGATTTCTTTATGACAATTCATCTTCAGTTGTTCGAGATCCTGCTCCTCTTCCACAAAAACCACACCAGAATGTTAAATGCCAATATTGTGATAGAGTTGGCCATATGAAATATCATTGTTTTGATCTTCATCCATGTAAGGATTGTCATAAAACCACTCATTCTTCAAAAAAATACTTCAAAATCGAGCCTCCCTCAAGAACAAAGATTCATCTTGGATGAATCGCTTCTTGGTAGTGGGCTTCAACAACTAAGCAGATATTTTAGTCATATGTCAAAACTTGTTCTATGGTATTGAACAACATTGTAGTTGAGTTTTCTCCATCTTCTCATATTGTATCTGACAGGGAGGAAGTGGTGGTCATATACAAACTTTAAACCCACATCAAGCGAGGTTGAGCCATAACCTGCCATACTAGATTCAGAGTTGTTGCCAGAGAAAAAGATTCCCTTGAGGATTCCTTTGGTTGGTGGTCAACCTTAAACCATCTATGTGGGGTTGAGACCTCTCTTTTTAAATAATTGGGGACACTTCCTCTAGCAGAAGAATTCAACTTCTTGCTAGTTTTGGAAGAGTTCCAGGAATTCCTTTAAGCATTCTAGAGTGGTCATCCAAACCCACCGCAGGTTGTAGACCTCCCTTTTCCAGGTTGAAGGTCTCCCTCCTCAAAGCATTAGGGACAATTCCTCTAGCAGAAGATTTCAACTTCTTGCTAGATTTGTAGGAGTTTCAGGAGTTTCATTAAGCATTCCAGTGTTGGTGGTCATCCACCACCTTATACCAAAATTTCAGAGAGCACATTTAGCCTAGCGGTTCCATGCATTTTTTCACATTTTTTATTACAAATCTCTTCTTGGACTCACACATACCGCTTCAGATTAAGGGGGGGAATGTTGGACACCTAATCCACTAAGGGTTATGGTGAAGAAGTTGAACAGTGAAAGGGAGTCCAAGAGAACTTGGAAGATGAATCCATGAGTCACTCCAATTTGTTATAAATGTATATCATGTGAATAATGTATGCATCTAATTCTTATCTTTCATATTTTCGTATTCGCCAAGGTTGTGTTTAACATTTTTTATCATGCTAAGATTTTTTATGGAGCACTTCCACTAGTAGCGGATGCCAGATTAAGAATTATTCCAAATTTGATTTGTTTGAAGAAATTCTATGATGGTTCCAAAGTTGATGGTCATCCTTAAACCATCACCGGTTGAGACCTTTGAGTTCTCCCATATTTTAGTATCGTTTGTGGTTTTCTCTAAAGAACCACCATCCTTGGTTTGTGGTCATCCTTTGGAAACCATTTCTAAGTGACATTAAGCTCTTGGATGAGATGAATTTTTGCATTTTTAGCTATCATTCTTGGACTTTGATACATCCCTTTGGATTAAGCGGGAAATTCTATACACCTAATCCTCAGGATTATAGTTATTGGAGTCCACGAAACCTAGGAAATTGAATCAATAGTTTACCTATTGTATTAATATGTACACTATGTACATCATTGTTTAAGATAATTTAATATACAATTGAATTTGGTTTCCAATTTTTTTGTCTTACAAGTTTGCAATCGTGTAGTTAAAAGTGAAATTTAGGATTAAAATTTCCATATTGATGCCTAAATGTGGCAATCGTAAGACTGAAAATTCATGTTTTGATTTTATGCTAAGAGAGATATACAATTCAACTTGTAAAACTATTGAAAGAAGATGATTTAGTACAATAAACATATATTGGACTCCACACAAAGTAACCTCCAACGAGAGCTTCAATTGCGTAATTAAATAAAAAAATTATAGAGGGAATACATGAAATAAAGGTTTGTGTAATGTTTGATGCAAAACATGAGTAATTTAGAACATGAGAATGGACTTCAAATGTGTGGGTTCGCGATTCAGACACATACTATGGACTCCACCCTATGTAACTCCCAACCAGAGCCTTAGTTGTCTAATTAAATGCAAAATTTGTACTAGACAAGATCTAAACTAAAATATTTGAGGCTTGTTTGTCCAAAATAAAAACATTCCCTAGAAATAAATTAAAAAAAAAGTCATTTAACTCACCAAAAATAAATTAAGTTTGATATTGTTGCAGACAAATAGAGGTAAGTTTGAGTACTTCAGAATGATTTGTTTATAACTTCCCCGAATATGATTTTGATTACTTGGAATATTAGGACACCATGATTTAAATTAAATTTAAAAATAAAATATGGCACAATATGAGAATCTTAATTTTCTGATTTTTTTTACTCTTTTATATTAATTCATCCATTAATTCAAGAATAAAAGGTTTAAGTGGATCCCACCTTAATTGAAAAATTAAATTAACCTTCACAATTGGACATAATGCACATAATACCAATCACAAACCAAGGTCCTAAGGCATCCACATTTTACAACCTCCATTAGAAGGAGCCAAAAACACACTAACAAATTCTGTGTATTTTGTAGCAACAACATACAAATTTGACACCAACATGTGCTTACAATTTATAAACACCAATCTCTCTATCTAAAATATAAATGCCCACAAAAAATCCATTCATTGATCATAATAATGAGAATAACATCCCTTATTCATGCTTACAGGGTGTTACAAACCATTAAACCCACTAACACCATTTTTCATGCTCCAGGGCTTTGTCTCACACTTCAATTTATTCAACCATTTAACCTTGTAAGCATGAAGAAGGTAGCACTTCAATTATTCGTACACTTTTGTTCAACGTCTTTAGCTAGCTTGCGTAGTCTTTAAGACATTGTCGGCCAAAAGAATGGAAACTTTTCAATTCCCATAGCTTTACCCATCACATCATGCTTTAATATTATCCATCTTTGCATAAAAACAACTCACTTTGATATGTATTTCCATTATTCCCAAGTACTCTTAGTGTATCAATTATTTTAAAAGACATACTTTTCCATAATGCACATCACCATGACACTTTTCTAAATTACTAGCAAGTTAAAAATGATGTGCGGATTTTGGAATAGATTCTATTTGATGACTAGAAAGGGTGAAAACATGTAAATGAGTCTGCCTCCAACACACGAATATGTGCACCTTTTTACTTAGGGTTTTTTTTCATCCAACATGTGAAGATGTACAAATACAAGAGTGTTTCATACGTTTCTTTTACAGAAATTAAGATTTTTCTTGGCTCTCACCTCCATAATGAAATAAAATTCTTACATTTGTACCTTAAAGTGGAGAGTTGGTGGGAGGTAGGTTTGCCATCCTAAATTAATGATATCATGAATACAATGGATCCTCACCTCTTTAACAGAGTCAAGTGGAGAGTGGACAAGTGGTAGGGTTGCCACAGTAAATGAAATCATGAATACTGTAACTCCTCACCTCTTTAATGGAATCCACCTTTCACATTTTTTCTTAAAAGTTTAGAATGAAGGGTAGGTAGGGTCAAGCAAGCACAAATCACAATGCAGAAGTCATTAATATGGTTTTCACTAGCGAATAGGGATGGAATTTGATGGGTAAATTACTCGCCACGATTTGTCAAATACAGATAAAAAATTGTGCAACTGTTAAGATCTTTTCTTGAAATTGTGAACACAACTGGGGGTGGTGTGTGTTAGATCTACTACATTTTGTTGATTTTCTAGGAGGAGGAATAAGCTTGGTCCTTGGTTGCTGGCTCATAAATGGTCCACACTGGGTATCCTCACCCTTCTTTATTCCCCTGCTCACTTCCTTTCACCCCGTTGCCTTCGTTTTGTTCCTCTAAAGTCTGTATAAACCCATATTTCCTTAGCCCCGGGTGCTGAGTCTAAACATCATATAACCTTGATAGCCTGACTAGGTGCCTTTCGTAAGCCTTTTTCCCTATCACATCAATCAAAGAACATGTGCATTATTTCCCACTGTACGATCGTCCACCACCTGATCTGACGGTATTCGCAGCTCCCGCTCCCGTAACTTGCACGTTCGATAGCCAGCGGGGTAAGAAGTTTTCCCCGCGTCACATCCGCCATGTGTCGCACGTTCAATGGTATCACACCCATCTGTACGAATACCGCCATCCTCCCATAAGTGGTGCGGGGAATACCTCGCGCCACCAAAACAGTCGTCCCACCTATTAACCCTCGCGCATCTTCCACTCCCGATCACCATTGGATCTGCTCACCTCGCAATCCAACGACCCTCGTTTGACCGATCCCATTGTCTTTCGATATCCTCCGTAGACTGATCTTCGCCGCTCGTTTGTTGAATCCAACGGCTGCTACTGATCCCTGTTACACCTCTGTGTCTTCCATCAACTCCCGCCATCAAATCTCGATCGTCTGTCTGAGCCATCAAATGGCTAGCGTTAGTTATCAGCTCCTCGTCCATTTTCAATACAATTTCCATGTTTTTTGGCACTCCTGTGCACCCAAAGGAGGAAGGAGGCCATGATCCAGCACTTTGCGCATTAAATCCGCAATAACCGCATTCAACCAGCAGCATGGCCGAAGGACAAAAAGGACACCCTTGAGCAGTTCAAGCATTTATCAGTGATGGATCATGTTCCATATTATACGCCACCTGTTTGAGGAGTACACCAAAGTACCAGAGAATGTCAAATTAACTCATTAAAGTAGTAGATTGTATCAGAGATTCATTTCAGATTGTAAATGTGGTTGGTGGTCCATTATGATCCCTCCACACATAGGATAATAGATATTTTTTGTAATCAACCTCCATATATACCCAGAACACAAATGTAATCGTGGATGAAGGTTGATGAATGTTATTTTGATGTAAGATTCAACTTCTGGAGACTGTAACTACTGTGATACCTGCAGCGTCTTGTCTTCATTTTCAGTTAATACAAGCTTCTTTTGTTGTTAATTGCTCACTTTCCACTTCTTCTTTGTTCTAGGCTGTGTCTGTTATGTACTTTTCATTTGCACTTGATTATTAGCATTAGAGGGGTTGTCATCCCACCTATGTGTTAGAATCTAGTTAGTATTACTGAATGTGTATGCAGGTTTCTGTTGTTTTAATGCCAAAGAGTTGTCATCCTGTCTGCGTATTAGGAAACAGATTTACAAACCTTTTAACTAGTTCCAGCTGGCCATCACAAGGTCCTGTGCATCTGCTGGTGTGATTAGTATTCTCCATCTCCACATCTTCCTTAAACTGAGTAATTGGTGGTCTAAAGCCTTGTAGTCTAGGGGTGTTCACCCATGTCTGGTCTTAAGCACAGTAGAAGTGGTTATCCGGCTTGAATATGTAGCATTTCTTTCATTCATCCACCATTTTCCAACATTTTTGTTGAGTTTGTAATGTTCCCGAGCATCTTCGAGATACAATATAGGAGAGTTTCTTGGGGTGATAACAGTGTGAAAACCATAAAATTTGATGGGTGGGTCTGTTTTGAAATTTCAACCCTATTGGTCAGTGTAATATGCATGTACATATAATATACATAG
>APFE031325168.1:12745-39414 GCA_000404065.3 Pinus taeda | reverse complement strand
ATTATTTAAATATTATTTTTCAAAAGGTAGTCATTACTTAATAATATTTGTTTTTAATATATGAATAAATTAATATCATAATTTAAATATTATTATTCAAATATAGCTATTACATGAAATTATGTCTTTACATTGCTTTCTATTTAAGCCTTTGCCATGGTCAGCCTCTTCATCTGAATGTGATAATAAATCACACTTGTTAATTCGAAATGCATTAGCGAAAAAATTATCTTATCTAATTTCTGCGAAAATACTTAAAATGCAACTTTTAAGAGTTCAATTTAATTTTTATTTTTTATTTTTAATTTAAAATAATATTCTACTAATTATTTTTTTTAAATAGTAAACTTTAAACTCAATCACCTACCTTAACTCTTTAAAAACAAAATGCATCTCCCGAAGGTTCAATTTGATTTTTTTTTCAAATTTAAAGTAATATTCCATTAAAAAAATAAATATATAAATATATATAGATATATTTAAATTATAACTCCTAATGTTATGGAAATGACACTCATTATTCTCATAAGATCGGTGGATTAAATTACAAACAGTCATTTTTAAAAGGACACAAGTTAAATGCGGAGGAGCGAAAAATAGTAAACCGGTTTCAAAAATCTGCAAGGAATTTTTCATTAAATAACAAATCTAAAACGATCACAGTGGGAGTCAAACCCAAGACCTTTTGATCCGAAGTCAAACGCGCTAATCTACTGCGCTATGCGGTCAGGGATGAACAGCGTCGCACTAGACAAATAAAAAATGTAGTTTAGCTATTATCGTAAATTGACTCTGGGTATGGTAATGCCGTCGCTTTCATTTCATAGGGTCTTTGCTAATATGAGTAAATTAATTTTGTTAAAAAACACGTTTAACTTTACATCGTACGATAAGTTTGTAAAAATACAATTGCTCTTTTTAATTAAAAACAAATTCTTCCATTCCCATTTTATAACGTCCACTTTTGTTCAATCAGGTAAGTATTGTTCCTTCCCACCACACACTTCATCATAAATTCCAAACCAAAGCTCACGCATCTTGGGCCTTGTCGAGTCCCTTGGCATGCACTTAATCTTAATGAACATTCAAGTCGCCAAAAAACTTGAGAGCCACTTGTCATCTTCGTGGGAAGGGGTGCTGAGTCACCTTTTCATTCACATAGAGGGTGCTCATTTCATAATTTATTTCTCTATTTCCCAATTGGTCTGTTTTGGCATTGTTTTGCCTATGAATATGCCATAATGTGATCTCCTTCACCACCTTTAGATGCATTCGGATCCGATTGAGGGAATTAAGAGTAAGGTAAGATGAAGGAGAGTTAGAATGAGTATGTTCCGAGGGCGTGAGTCACTGTCTCATTCACATAGAGGGTACTCACTTCATAGTTTATTGCTTTATTTTCTCACTGGTCTATTTTGGCATTGTTATTCCTATGAATGTGCTAGAATGAGATCTCTTTGTCTTTCACCGCTTTTAGATATATTTTGATCCAATTTAAGAGGGAATTGAGAGTAAGGTAAGAGGAGTTAGAATGAATATATTGAATGATGACTTTAAGTTTTTTATTATAGTCAATTTTTGGATGTGTAGAGAAAGTGCTAGAAGAATTCCTTAGAGAAGAACATAACTCTCCACTTTATTATTAGTGGCCTTGCCCAAACTCTATGAATAAGATAATTTAGTGTTTCCTCTAAGGCACACTAATGCCTTCCACCCCCACACCTACCACCCCCAGGTTCCTCTTTGGAACTCCATAAAAGCACAAAACATAACCCTTTTGGGAACCAAGTCATTGGGTGAACTCCTCTTGAGAGAGCCACAATTTCCAACTCTTGTTCCAAGAAGAAAGATGGGAGGAGAAGGACAAAGTCTTAATTTTGAGAACCAAATGTCTTCCATTTTGTCAAGGTGTTGGAAAGAAGGGATCTTTAGAGGCTTAAATTGAGTTTCTCTATCAAGAGGAAATGGTGCTTTTAACAACTACTTGGGGCAATGAATTAATTCCCTGGAAGATGACTCTATTGTAAGCTACCCAAATATTCCAACACAAATACTCGAGAAGAGATGTCCACATACATTTGAAATGAGGCTTTCCGATGAAGGATCCCATATAATAGTTAGGCTAACTGACAAATAATTGATGCAAATGTGTAGGGCGAATTAGATGAGGTGCCAGATCTTGGAAGGCTAAAGACATCACAATCTTTATAAATTTACAATCTAAAATTAAGTGAGCACTTGTTTCTGAACTTCCAAGTGCAAAGAGGACCATGACGGTCCATGTATTCTTCTTCTTCTCAAATTTTCTACTATGAGAAGTTCATCGTGAGCAAGAACCTGGAAAACAATATTGATCTTTGGGAACTTGTTAGGGTGCCAAATATGCTTCCAAATGCCAACTTTTAGAGGTGATCCCCTTCGAAAAGGAAGTGAGTCATAACCTTGCTTCATAGAATAATTTATGGTTCCCAAACCATGGGATTCCTCCTCATTAATATGTATGGGTGCATATCCAACAATACATGCTCCTAGTTTCCTAGCATTTGGTTGTAAATGGAGAGGGAGAGTGACAAATTTCCATCCTTTTCATGAGCCATCAGCTACCCAACATGAAATATCTTAAAGGGAGGTATTTTTACATATTTCTAGCCAATATCGTAGGGGAGAGAGGAAATTATTTTTTTCTAATGGAGGTCTCCCTATGATGTTTTTAGTCCATCAATTGATAGTTTTTCCATTCCCAAGTACCCACGATAGCTGAGACTTTAATAATGGGATCACTCAGCAAGGTAGCCTCTAGATTGGTGAGTCTCTTTTGTTCTAAACAAAATATTTGTTTTCCAATTTCCTCTTAGATATTTGCCCTGAAAAAATTTGCTTCCACTAGTCATAATTATTTGTGATAATTTGCCACATAAGGTTGGCACCAAGAGCTAGGTTCATCAAGGAAGGGGCCCAAACTCCTAAACCCCCATGGCTCAAAGGAATTTAGACCAATCCCTAATTAACTAGGTGAAATCTTTTGGAATTGGATTTCCCCATTGTCACATGAATTTTTTGATTTATTGAATCATTGCAAATCTAATTCCTACAAAAACAAGAATCACAGAGAATTGGAAAATGGGAAAAGAGGAAAGAACATATTTAATAAGGATGAGGTGCCCAAGTGGATTAAGCCAATGTGCTCTGCATTGGAAAAAATTAGCCTTGAATCCGGAAATCAAAAGTTTCCAAGAAGAGTGGGGAAGGGCTTAATGGTGATGGGGATTACCAGGTATTTAAACTCAAATCGACCATCTTAGATCAAGAATTCAAGAGAGTGATGCAAAGTTGCCTAAGTGGTTCTATTAGTTTTCCATAAATACAATTAGGCCCAAACAAAGCTACACATGATCCTCTTAAACATAGGGTAAATTATAAGTGAAACACTCTCCAACAATAAAGTATCATTTGTGAAGCACCCTCTAGAATGATGTTGTCCACAATTTTACTTTTCCCCACAAAACCTTCTTGGTTCTCAGATATCATCAAAGAAATAAGGGCTTTCAAGCAAGATGCAATGATTTTGAGATTATTTTATAAGAAGCATTGCATAATGAGATTGGTCAGAACTTGTAAGGTAGGGGGGGGGGTATTTACCTCTTTAGGAATGAGTGATAATAAAGTTGAGTTAATTTCACTTCCCTTTTTGAACCTCCATTCGACATAGTCAACCATCCTACAAAAATCAAATTTGATAATATGCCAATGTTTCAGGTAAAAAGGGAGAAGACAAACCATTTGGACCAGGGAGCTCATCAAGATCAATGGATAGGATCACGTCCCAAATTTCTTATTCTGTTGATGAATGCATTAACTTTTCATTATCCTCTTTTAGAGATGAGACTGGGGTGCTCCAACATAGTATCTACATCTTTCTGATGGATTGGGCCTTGTTCCAAAAATGAATCTCCAAAATAAAGGAGGGTATATTCTTTTATTTTATAATAGGAGCTTAATGATTCCCCATTCCACATAATAGATTTCACATTATTGTGTTATAGGTGCATCTTGGCTTGTTTATGGAAAACGTTAGTGTTTCGATCCCCACCACAGAACCACAAACTTCTATATTTTAGCCTTCAAATGTCATCTTTTGCACTATGAGCATTTTGCAGATAATATAATTTTTTCCTCATTTAATAGCTCCTAAGAAACCGACTCTTGCTCTAGCCATTGTTGAATCTTTTCTAGATTTTTTTGTGTGTGTAGTTA
The DNA here is from genome assembly GCA_000404065.3 of Pinus taeda. Classification (NCBI taxonomy): domain Eukaryota; kingdom Viridiplantae; phylum Streptophyta; class Pinopsida; order Pinales; family Pinaceae; genus Pinus; species Pinus taeda. The sequence goes on along the minus strand of APFE031325168.1, from coordinate 35,160 downwards.
TGTCCTCGTCTCTTGCTTTGAAATTTTCTTTAGCCTTGGTTTTTAAAGCTATTTTTGTTGCCTTGATTTTTTCTCCCAAATATACATAGGGGATCAAACCACCCATTAGCAATAGGTTTGGTAAACTATTTCACAGAATTCCAAAGCTTTGGACCATTGAGAGTTAAATCAAAAGGGAAGAGGGCCATAATATTTTTGTGAATGGACAAACAAAACTATTGTTATATGATCATAATTGCTTTAAGCCAATTATTGTGAAGAGAAGGAGACTCTTTGCTTAAGATAGTCATTGTGTACCAGATATCTATCCAACCTTGATGCAATGTGTTCAGGCCCCACCCTTTTGTTGCTCCAAGTATATTTTCCTTTATCTAGCTTAATATCGATCATATCTTATATGGAGATGAAGTCCTTGATTCTTCCTCTAAATGGATCATGAACAAGATTGCCTCCTTTTTTCTTCCATGGATGAAGAGTAGTATTGATCACTTTTTCTTGATATGCTAAAAGCATCTAGGCATTGATCATATTGAATACCTTCCTGGTGGAGAGATGAAGAAAACATAGCACAATCCAATGGAACAATTTTTGCTTCTCGATCAACATGAAGATTGAAGGAGGCCATAGTGTGCATAAACCTCTTGATGCTCCCCTTGAAATGACTTTAAAGACATTACATCCCCACCAAATACTATAGCTTGTGTGGAGGACTTCACGTTCCCCCAACTTTGTCTTCTAGAGTAAGAGGATATCAGGTCCCTCTTCTTTAATAATTGTTTGAAATACTAGGGGGGATGAATCAGTGTTTCATTCACAATCATATTTTTCTCAACTTATGCTTTTATTTTCAAAGTCTTATTGAACCATTATTCCATTAGCAACACATTATGTTGTAGCTCTATGCATATTTAGTAACCATGAGTAGAATTTAACATAAGAGCAGATAAACTGTAAAAAGTAAAACGCACCATCAACACATCAACACATCAACATATAGGGACAACAAATTTTTAGGTGGAAACACAAAATGGAAGAAAACCATCATTGTTGTTGTTTGATTTGTCTTCTTATTATTAAAGAAAATTCTTTACATCTTGCACTAGTGCACACTTTTACTAGTGCATAGGCTCCTACCTTCACTAAATTTTCTATTTGCTACTGGAAGGAAGCAACCACTCCCTCTAACTTCTTAGAAATACTGGTGGAGGCGGGGGGTGTGGTGAAGTAAAATTATAAGTGTGGACACAAACAAATTCCTCTAGCCCAATAATGGGTCTAGTCACTACTGATACATTCTATGGAAGATTTCCTTAGGTTAGAACCAATTAAGAGGGCCTACCTCTTAGTATGCTTATCCCGTTTGATGACGTCCTTGCTTTCTCACTCCAGCTATTTCTCGCTTCCTTCTTCAAGCACCTAAAACAAGTAAACAACAACAAACAACAACCATGATAATAGAAAAATTGTAATTCAACCTACTTAACAAGTCAAGAAACATTAAGCCATGAATATGTAAGATGACAAATCATGTAGGAAATCAATCGATAGTTGCATATATATTGAATCAAGAAGAGATTACAACCATTGTCTTGACGTTGTTGTTCTCCTCTGACAAGACCAGGTTCCCACACACTTCTGCTAGCATTACATGATGGCCTCAATCAACAATAGTTTTAAGGCTCTTCCCTTTAGGCTTCACTCCAAAACAAAATAACACTTCTCCCTCACACAACTAGAGTGCTACAACTATGAATAACTTGTTGTTTACTCCAACCAAAAATAGCACTAGCACACCAACATTGACACTTCAACACTAACACTAGCTTGTGCTTGGGACGAAGGGAGGTTTATATAGGATGAATGGATGGGAGATGGATCCTCTTCTCATGGGAGAAGGTATTATCCCTTGAGGTAGTTCCATCATTATAGGGGAAAGGAGCCCAAACTGACATCCTCGACCCCATCCAGCCAAACCAGTTACCAGACTTATGTTACGAAGCTTCTAAAGCTGGAAGCTCGGCTCTTAATTTAAAAAACTTTCCATAATAGGACCGACGTGACTACAACACAGCTCAGTCGCTCCGTTCGATGCTAGGGACAGTGTTAATCTCTGCACATCAGCACAGGGAAGACAAGAGCCATTAACATTGGTCTTGTAAACTGGGCAAAACAGAAGTTTCAGGGGAAATGGTGCAAAAGGGAATTGATCTGCTCATGAAGAGGAACACAATGGGGATTTCTTCATGAAGGAAAAGCATGTAGGGTTCACTGTAAAGGTCCTCCAGGATCAAGGAACGGGGAGTATAGGGACAGTGAAAAAATGTTGTGTAACAGGGGGGGATGAATTAGTATTTCATTCACAACCTTTTCTCAACTTGTGCTTTTATTTTCAAAGTCTTATTGAACCATTATTCCATTAGCAACATATTATGTTGTAGACCTATGCATATTTAGTAACCATGAGTAGAATTTAACATAAGAGCATATAAACTGTAAAAAGTACAACACACCATCAACACATCAACATATAGGGACAACAAATTTTTAGGTGGAAACCCAAAATGGGAGAAAACCATCATCGTTGTTGTTTGCTTTGTCTTCTTATTATTAAAGAAAATTCTTTACATCTTGCACTAGTGCACACTTTTTCTAGTGGGTAGGCTCCTACCTTCACTGAATTTTCTAGTTTCTATTGGAAGGAAGCCACCATTCCCTCTAACTTCTTGTGATCCATGTTTCACAATATTTCAAACTGGGACCACCTTTAACACCTTTAACAACAATTGATTAGGTAGGCCACTTTTCAAAATGTTTCAAACTAGACCTATAATACACCCAAGGATTCTTTGCACTCAAAATTTGTTCAAACACAAACGCTCATCAAACCAACTTTCATAAAGGACAAACACTTCTTTGTTGTAAGAACAAGATGCTATTCTCAAACTGAATCAATTGAACATGTACCAAAAAACTCATTAACATATACTATCACCGTAACTCATAAATTATTACATTCAAATCAAAGTTCTGAATATGAAAAGATACATCAACAAGCTTAAAAAACAACTAATAGTGAAACTTATAAGCAAGACAATGACAACAACATATCATGAGTAAAGATTTGAAGAAATGCATGGATTATCTTCTACCTTCAACTTCATACAACTTCTGAATACTTAGGGTTTGTCGCTACAACCACAACAATTAGTTTATCACGTATGATTTGTCATAAATACCTTTGATCTATTCACTGGATATGACCATTGAAAGCAATATTCTATCAATGATCTCTATACATTCTTATCTCAATTCATCATTCAAGTTACAACTAGTCAACAAGACATACAACCTTTGGATTCATCATATAATGTCATTTACCAACCAAGACAATCTCACTATCAAAGTTAAGAACATCTCTACAAACACTTATGATAGATATATTACAAGTCACAAAAGCTTCTCCTAACACCAAGATCTACAGACAAGTCAAGTAGTAGCTACAAAAATCAAACACTTGAACACAAGCAACATACAAGAATCTTTGTCATTCAAAGCTTATCCTTATCTCTGCATACACACTGTTAAATCAATAATAAATTCTACATACACTATCAAGGCAACATAGTGAATAATGCATACACATCTCGACCTTCAACCTCTCTACATACACACTTTCAAATAAACAATAAACTTTGCATACACTATCAAGGAAACATAGTGACTTATGCATACACAACTCAACCTTCAACCTCTCCGCATATCAAGGAATAAAAGGACAAGCCATTCAAACCACACACTAATCCCTGCAAACATTAAAGTAATCTCTACATACACACAGATATTTTTTGGAAAACCTTGTCTGCAACACAAACACGTGAGATACTACAACCTTTGTTTCGTTCAATCAGATCTTTACAAACAAGTCAACTAAAACTTCATTGTTCTACATATCAAAACCTCTCTATACAATGGCATCCAAAGGTCCTCTTTGTCTCTACAAAACCCTTCCAATAATCATTGCAAATTTGTCTCATAACCCTACAATATACACTGCATAATTTATGTATAAAGTAACACAATGATATATATATATATAGACTGTCAAAACATGTCATTGATCTATGTTTAACAATGATCACTGCAATTAATGGCTATGAATAAGATACCTATACATATAGGCCAGATCTAAACAAGTGATGTGAAAATATTTAGAAACATATGCACATTGTTCATAACAAGATCTCATTCATTTCTTCCTGCATCAAATACTAGACATAACACATTATAGATATATTCTATTTTCCCTCTATTACATTTGCAACAAACAAATTAGAGTGAATAGATATATTTACCCTTATATCTCTCAATGTTATACCTCATCCTTGCACCCTGATACACACGTGTACGAGACAAATCACAAGAAACTCAAAGAATGCACACACTAGCAACTCAATCTTCTTCTCCTTTTATAATCTCTATCCCTTGCTAATACCACAAGCAAATCCCTTGGATTTGTTGATGGGAAACCTTTGACGGAATCAAATAGGCATTGTTGGACCTTTTGCAAGACTACATTAGACAAAAACCATTGTTTATCCCTAATTTCTTTTCTTTTCTATGCTTACAGACAATAACGCACCTCTACCCTTTAGGAAGTGTCTTAAAGCACATGTCTTAAACATAGCACCTATGTTACCCTAGGTGGTAATGCCCCTTCAGCAATGGTAACCTACGTTACTCTATCTCCATGCTCTAAAAGTTGTGAAAACACAATCAAACTTCACTCAAACTTTATCCAACTTCTATCATGCCTTCTCCAACACCTGTGGATCCTGTCAAGCTTTGACAAGGCTTCAATAACACCTCACAAACCTAAATAGACCTTCTCCAACTTGTCACCACGTTAATTAGTAGAATTCATCACATTCAGGCCCTATAGACCTTATACAACCACAATCATCATCCTAGCATATCCATAATAGTGACAAGAACATGATGACAAGAGAGACAAGACATCCAAGTTAACATCAAGGCCAACACACTAGAAAATAATGCCAAAAATAAGGTTTTGAACTGTTGTTACTTTCCTTCAAATCCTAATCACAATTTTAGGAGACTAGTTTCATCATTTACTTGAAGTTTTTGTTAATCCTCCTTGTGAAGGAGACTAAACTCCTTATTTTCTGGTTGCTCTTGGGCCTTTATTGTACATGCTTTTAATTGTTGGTTGTGTACCCAATTCCTTGTCTTTTCCTACTTGTTCATTTAAGATATCTTGATTGGTCCTTTTGTCCACCTCTTTTATCATTTTCTTGGGTCATAGATCTTTCTTGCACTCTCCATCTAATCCCTCATCAGTCAATCTTGAGAGGAATGGCCTAGTTGCATTTTTTGTCGTAGAAGTAGAAAAGCAAACCTCCTTTTCATCTAATTCTATAATTTATGTGGTTTTGATAGGTACTAGGGCATCTTACAAAGGGAGCATATCGCCAAATCATGCTTACTCTCTTATCGTCTCATTAGGGATCAATGGGGTTTCTGCATTCTCCATGGGTACTCGCATGTATTTCCTATTTTCCAAATTGGCAAGGACTTTATATCTATTTCTTGAGGGACCATGATTGTTGGATTTGCTACTTTATGGTGACTAAACTTCAAGAGGGAATTTTGAGGATGGTGGGTCTTGAGGAGAAACAAGAGCCACTTGTTGACGGTGCTGGACCCACTAACATGTCAAGGGATCTCCCCGTAATAAGTCCCAATTAGACCTCAGACCGTTTGGTGTAGGATTCCCAACAGTGGGTTGTATGGTAATGACTTGACTGTGATTTCGCATAGAGGCAAGTAAGATAACTCAGTTGGTAGCAAGGGTGTGACAGCTGCAGTAAGACAAGGAAGGTACATGAACAGTTCTAACACATGGAGAGTTGGGTGAGTGCGCCCCTTGGAAACCTGTGGTAGCACAGGGCTTGGAAGGGAACACACGAGCAAAGATGCATCACAAAATGGAAATAAAGTTAACTAACAATCCAAAGTGATGGTTTAACCAATCAACACATTTTAGTAAGATTCATACATACTTATACATAATAGTCCATACATGCATGCATAAGCAAATAGGTACATATACATTTAGAGTAAACAAGATAGTTGGAATACAATATTACATATGCATGAAATGTGTTGGCTCTGTTATATTAAGAAGTGTAAGTTCTAGTCATACAATACATCCATGTCCAACCACTAGTTCCGACAGTCGAACGTTACAGCCACAACTGCTTGCTCCTCCAAAGAGATGTACTAGCTATGCGCAGTGGAGAAGCCAAGGCTCATTACAATACTATCCAAGCTCTCTCTAAGATAGTCTTATCGGAAGTTTGGGTGACCAAAAGCCTATACAATGAGTTATGAGGTGTTATTTATAGCAAAGGGTGGGGTGACCCTTGACATTCCCCTTTGAGACCATTCATCTAACTTCATGACTCTTCAACTACTCTATGACTGTTACATTCAACTATCAACACTTGAACTTCCACTTGACAAGATGTTACATTAAAGTGCACATATGCCTATGTGAGACAAATTGGCTTGAGCAAGCCATGCAAGCATCACTCACACTCAGACCGTTGTGGCGAGACCAAATCTTTGACATGCTTGTGATGGTAGAAGGTGATGAGCTAGTGCTAAGCTTGGTTGTCCGTGATGGTGTCCGTGCTCTCAATGGTGACATCTTGTTGAAGTGAACTCTTTCCTTCGTTGCATCTGGGTGCATTGATATGGCTCCTCTGTCCAACTCGTCTAATAGCATGTGCATAGTCATCCTGGTGTGACCGGTCTAACAACATGTTGATGTATAGTGTCTAAGATGCTCTCCAAGCATGTGTTGGTGGCCCTGCGCATCAACTTGTTGAGATACATGTTCAGCTCCAGTTGGACTTGCTTCTTGTCTTTGCCTTGGTGAGTGTGCCGAATGGGTGGGATCGCATGCATGCACATAATGGCATGCATGTTGCTGCATTCCCTTGCATAGGATCAACAACATTGCTCATCTTGTTTACTCTATGTGAGCTATTAGGATGGATCTATAACTTGTACGAGTGCAGCTTCATCCGTGAGTGCTTGTTGCACCCCTTGTTGTACCTATTTCTGCTACAACTCATTCTCTCATCTATGCAGCTCTTGTTCCACATGAAACTCCTTTGTTCCATTCTCTGCCTTTGCGTGATCTTCATGTCGCGTCGTCACCTCATAGCTTAAGTCTCCAAAGTTGCTTTCATCACAAGTGGATCTGCTTGAGCTTGCAACTTTGTTCTGCCTCTGTGTTGTCAACAACCTTCCTCTTGCGTTCGTTGCATTTGATACGCTGCCTTCAACTGCTATTGATGGTGCTACTTGCTGTGATGTTGCTGTTGTCATATCTTGATGTCCATATCTATGAACAACTTGATGTCTTTGTGGGTAGGCAAGTTCATAAACACTTGATCGAATACATCCCCAAGTGTGCTCTGAGAGATGTCTTCTACTCTGCTCTCTTAGAAGTCATTGTACCTATGCTGCTGAGAGATAGATGAACACCTAAGATACTTGGATACATGACAACACTCATGGCAAGAAATCTTCCATTCAAAAACCAAAACGAACTTGAGAATTGACTTGCAACATAACTGTGTGATTGATCATGAAGGTTGCGCAATTTCTGGCAGGAGGTCGGGAGACTAACTGCCAAAACTGCGCAAGGAACAATTCGGGTTTTCAGGAGGCTAAATGACTGCTAGAATTGTGTAATGCACAGTCCAACTTGGTCTGCTGAGGATTGAAACTTCGCAATGCGCAATTTCAGTCAGTAGTGACATGCAACCATCAAACTGCATTGTGCAGTTTCTGGGCCCTACAAGAGACTGCCTCCAAGAATTGCGCAATGCAATCCTAGAGGTTAGTGCCTGGCTAGATTTGCGCAATTTCTGGAGGGAATGCAGAGCCTTCGCTTACGGAAATGTGCAGTGCTAGCCGGGGAAGGCACGGTTCTAGCCAAGGCAGCTCAGTCCGACCGACGGGCTACTGAAAATATGAGGTGTGAATGCATGAGGAGATGAGTGCAAACAAGAGTGAATGATCATTCATGCAGACAACAAGTGCAGCATTCAGAAAACGGGAAAGCATGCAAGTGTGTGAAGCGAGTCTCTGCAACGACAATCATCCATGCAAAAACAGTTCCATGCATACGACAACAGTGAGATGCAAACGAAAACTGAAACGATGTTAGTACAAGCTAAATGCATGTAAATGACAAAAATCACTCACTAAAACCGAGTAGACAACACTCACACAAAACGAAACACAAAAAGCGACAGAAATGCAATACAAGTCATGAACAACGAACTTACCCCAAGACAACTAAGCTAAATGTGCCAACGAATCCTAGATGCAATGTGGGATGCCAGAGCTGTAAGTTTGATGTGAGGAATGAGACGATCCTTGCATGTAACCTCCAACTGCCAAAAATAGATCCGAGAATCAAGGGATGCCTTTGCATGTAGCCTTGGGAAGAGTAGCCCATGCATGAAAATCATTTTTTCTCGGTTCTGGAGGGAACCGGTCAACTCAACTGCACATGCAAGAGCCTGATCAACTGCTAGGAGAAAATGCAAATTTCTGGGAGGGAGTTGGGCTACCTACCTAAGATAATTGCACAATTTCTGGGCAGAGCGTCTGTGTACTGCCTGCTTCCTAGGATTGTGAAATTCTTAGGCTGAGCAACCCTGCTGGGAAGAATTACACAATTTTCTTAGTGAAGCTTGAACGGTAGATTTGCGCAATTCTGGAGCCCAACAGTCTGCCAGACAAAATTGCGCAATTTCTGGAGGGAAGGCCGGTTTCCCTCTAGAATTGTGTAATTTCTTGAGAGAGATACTCAACCTACAGTTGGACCAAATCCGGAAGAACAACCTGTGAGGGGAATGCAACAAGCTCTTATGGACAGGCTATCATTCTGCAAGAAAATTACTCAAGCTTGTGTACTTAACGAAGCAAGACATGTTGTTGTGAAATGTTTGTAGGAAGCCTCCAAAACGAAGTTAAGGAAAAATTTTGGAGGGTGGTTGTAGCTGCTACAACACTTGGTGACACATTGGTAGAACTCCAGCTCTCTGAATGGACCTTGTTCCTGAAAAGCAAGTCTAACACCTTTGGAAGTATTTTTCAGTTCTTAGTTCATCTTGGTTTCACACTAGCTCAATTGTAAGATGTAGCATCTGCCAAGCTCTTGATTGATTGACACACATTCCAAGCTAAGGAAACACATTTTTTTCGATTGGGGATGAGGTGTATGTTGGTGCACTAGCAGTATAGTCATTAGATTTTTAGTTTCATCTCTGGTGTTACTCTGTTTCCAGTAGACCTAGACAGTACCCTCGCAGAGTCACATAGGAACACAAGCATGGCTCTGCTACTAGCGAGCTTGGTCAATACCCCGACGGAGTTACTTGCATCACATCTTTGTGCAGGAAGCATTTCTCTTCTTTCGCCTTATTCATTTTTCATTTTTAAAATTTTTCACTTTTAACTTTTTGTTCTTTCATTTTTTCATTTTCACAACTCTGCATAACACTTATTCATTTGAGAGGCAGAAGGGATCCTGACTTATTGAGAGTAGAAAAGGTTGTTATTGTAGAAAAGTAGTTTATTGTACCTCTAACGTGCCTGTTAAGGTTTTCCCCCTCACCTTACTCTACTTAACTGAGCTGACAAGGGTTAACCCAAAACAACCGACTAGAGTAGGTGACACTAGTTAGTGTGCAAGCATTGTGTTTTCCCCAAGGTTCACTTTGAACAATACATATTTTCCATCGACATATCATGGATTAAAAGTAACAAGTTCTTCATATAGAGATTTTTATCACAAATAACCAAGTAGTGATAGTTGTACAAGGCCTCTTGTATTTTACCTAGCTTGTTTCAAGAGTCATACATGGTTTCATGTGAAACTAACCTATGAACAAAACAAGAAAACAAACAACAAAGAAAAGTAGAAGCAGAAGCAAAAGTGAAAGCAAAGTGAGTAATCAAACAAGCAAGCAAGCAAACAAAAAAACAAAACAAGTAAGCAAAGAAGCATGCAAGTAAACCAACTGAAAGCAAACACTACTCATACTCCTAAGCTAATGGTGCATGGGCCTGATCACGCGAAGTGATATTTCCAATGTAGCCACCAGTGCATTGGTTGACCCATGTTGGTGAAGGCTTGGTCTGCGAGCAACCTGGTTGTGCGGACCAACAAGAAAGAAAGATATAACAATGAAGACAAACACACTTCATGTTTACAAGTGCCCACATGCATAAGTGAGTGCAAGTACATGACAAGCAATCCATTGAATTATCATGGTGTTGTGCGACACTGTGTGCAACTCTGAAGCATACACACATTCTTGACTATGACATGCAATAAAAAGAAAAGAAACAAAGACAACTTGCGTCGTGCATGCGTGCTTGCAATGTAAGATTCCTCTAATGCATGAGAAATAGGATCATGCAGTTCGAGTGGAGGAAGCATGATCTGTGTGTGAGCTTGATCTTAAATGCATACAGATGAGCAATGAGGAGCAATGAGGAGCCTCAGGTGATTGAACAATTTCCTGACCGGAAGTGAAACCGACCTCAGGATAGTGAGGGCTTGACATAACCGTTAGCTCGGGCTAAAGTGCCTCGACAGTTTGGGGTGTTTCAACTTCATCGTCAGATAGATCATCATAAACTGGTGGCTTCGAAAAATCAATTGTGATAGAATCACGATCGTGATCGGATATGGGAGTAAATGGATCACGATAACCACGATCAGAAAAATCGATGATTTCATCGACATCCTCATGATCTGATGAATCAAACAGAGGGGTAGATGAGAAGTGGACAAATCCATCCTCTACGTTTCCGGTAAAGGCAAATGAAAGATCAAGTGGATTTTCAAAGAATGACTTATCCTCTCCATTGTCGGATGATGGACTGACATCTAGTGTGTCCTGCGAGTGGTCAACAATGGGTGCATCTGTGGATGAAGATACACATGTGAAATCATGGATGGAAGGTTCACTAAAAATATCAAGAAATAACGGAGGAGGCTCGGACAAAAGGGAGTCATCCTTTGTTGAGTGTTGATGCTCAAGTTCCCATTCATACTTTCCATGAATGATAGTGCATGCTGGTTGTGCAACACCAACTCCGTCAGTTTCTTGTTCCTCGTTCACAACAAGTGTAGAGTTCGGAATGGAAGAACACAACACAGTATCATCCGGAGGATTAGCCGAGTACGAAGACATAGGTTGTGGTACAAAACGCATATGAAAAATCGATGGAATCACAACCAAATCTACGCAAAAATTAAGCGAAGTGATGTTGGGAGAATGTGACAATTGAACAGATGTGCGAGCATGATCTCTTGCATCACTCTGCAGTGGTTGAGCTGTTTGATGAGGGGACGACGGACAATCACTTGTGATAGTGACCCTATCTGTCTGTGATTGTGCATATCCATCACTGAAGAATATTGAGCGAGGCTTGATTTCAAACTCCTTCTTGGGACGGACAAATTTCTTAACGCAATACTTGAATTGGTCCCAAAGATAGAAAATTTTCATCTGGCACTTCGGAGCTTGGAACTACAAATCACGGAAGTGTTGCCAAAAATCCATAAGCGATTCATGCAGAGCCTTCCATTGTTGTAATAATTTTTGGTCAAGATGGTCTCGATCAAAATGATAGAAAGTGTCTTCAATGCAATCACATAAGTGCTCAAGTGAGTGCACGCTGTCAGCCTGTAGGCTTCACAGCCATCGATGTGGAGATTCATGAAGTGTGTATGCAAGCATAAAACTGTCCTGTTTGTCAGAACATCCATCTTCCTCATGAAGCATGGAAAGAAAGTCATGTAAGAACTCATGCCATGCCACTTCGCCTTCACCATCATATGTGTATGTGGACAAGAGATCGAAAAACTCCCTCGTGATGGTAACATATTCGACATGCGAAAAATATTGTGGAGGAAGGAGAGTGAAAGACTCCATGATAGATATGAAAAGGTTAAAAACATCATGAGAGGACACAGCTTGTCATCTGGCCCTCCTAGCACTATAAATGTTGATGGTGCTGGACCCGTCAACATGTCAGGGGATCTCGCTGGTAAGAAGTCCCAATTAGACCTCAAACCGTTTGGTGTAGGAGTTCCAGCAGTGTGTCGTAAGGTAATTCCTTGACCACGATTTCGCACATAGGTAGTAGGAAAAAGAAGGTGCATGAATGGTTCTAACACATGGAGAGTTGGGTGAGTGCGCCCCTTGGAAACCTATGGTAGCACATGGTTTGGAAGGGAACACACAAGCAAAGATGCATCACAAACTAGAAAGCAAGTTAGCTAACAATCCAAAGTGATGGTTAAATCAGTCAACACATTTCAGTAAGATTCATACATACTTATACAAAATAGTCCATACATGAATACGTAAGAAAATATATACATATACCATTTAGAGTAAACAAGATAGCCGGAATACAATATGACATATGCATGAAACATGCTGGCTCTATTATATTAAGAAGTGTAAGTTCCAGTCATACAATACATTCATGTCCAACCACTAGTTCCGACAACGGAACATTACAACCAAAACCACCTGCTCCTCCAAAGAGATGTACTAGCTCTGCGCAATGGAGAAGCCAAGGCTTGTTACAATACTGTCCAAGCTCTCTCTAAGATAGTCTTATCGGAAGCTTGGCTGACCAAAAGCCTATATAATGAGTTATGATGTGTTATTTATAGCAAAGGGTGGGGTGATCCTTGACATTCCCCTTTGAGACCGTTCATCTACTCTCATGACTCTTCAGCTACTCTATCACTGTTACATTCAACTATTGACACTTGAACTTCCACTTGGCAAGATGTTACATTACAATGCACATGTGCCCATGTGAGACAAAATGACTTGAGCAAGCCATGCAAGGCATCACTAACACTCAGACTGTTGTGGCGAGACCAACTCTTTGACGTGCTTATGATGGTCAAAGGTGATGAGTTGATGCCAAGCTTAGTTGTCTGTGATGGTGTCCGTGCGCTCAATGGTGACATCTTGTTGAAGTAAACTCTTGCCTTCGTTGCATTCGGGTGCACTGATATGGCTCCTTTGTTCAACTCGTCGGATAGCATGCGCATGGACCTCCTAGTGCGATCGAGCCGACAACATGTTGGTGCATAGTGTTTATACTGCTCTCCAAGCATGTATTGGTGTTTGTGTGCATCAACTTGTCAAGGTACATGTTCAGATCTAGTTGGACTTGCTTCTTGTCTTCACCTTGGTGTGCTGAATGGGTGGGATCACATGCCTGCGCATAATGACATGAATGTTGCTACATTCCCATGCATGTGATCAACAACATTTCTCACCTTGTCTACTTCGTGCCAACTGGTGGGATGGATCTATAACTTGTATGTGCACACTTTCATCTGTTAGTGCATGTTGCGCCCCTTGTTGTACCTATTCCCACTGCATCTCATTCTCTCATATATGCAACTCCTGTTCTTCCTTGAGTTGCTGCTTTAACACATGCAACTCCTTCTTTGTTCTGTTCTCTACCTTCGCGCGATCTTCATGTCTCATCGTCACCTCATAGCCTGAGTCTCCAAAGTTTCTTTCATCACAAGTGGATCTGCTTGAGCTTGCAACTTTGTTTTGCCTCTATGTTGTCAAAAACCTTCCTCTTGCGTTTGTTGCATCCGGTATGTTGCATTTAGCTGCTGTTGATGGTGCTGCTTGCTGTGATGTTGTTGTTGTCATATCTTCATGTCCTTGTCTACGAACAACTTGATGTCTTCATGGGTAGGCAAGTTCATATACAATTGATCGACTGCATCCCCAAGTGTGCTCTGAACGATGTCTTCTACTCTGCTCTCCTTGAAGCCATTATACCTGTGGTGCTGATAGACTGATCAACACTTGCAATACCTAGAGACACGACAACACTCATTGCAAGCAATCTGTCAGTCAAAAACCAAAACGAACTTGAGAACTGACATGCAACATACTTGTGTGACTAATCATGAAGGTTGTGCAATTTACAGCGGGAGGTCGGGAGACTGATTGCCAAACTTACGCAAGGCACAGTCTAGGATGTTAGGAGGCTGACTAACTGCTGGAATTGTGCAATGCATAGTCCAGCTTGGTCTACTGAGGACTAAAACTGCGCAATGTGCAATTTCAGTCAGCAGTGACATGGAACTAGCAAACTGCATTGCACAGTTTCTAGGACCAATAGGACAACGCCTGCGCAATGCAATCTTAGAGGTCAGTGCTTGGCTAGATTTGCACAGTTTCTGGAGGGAAGGAAGAGCCTTCGCTTATGGAAATGTGTAGTGCTAGCCAGGCAAGGCACTGTCTGGGCCAAGGCAGCCTAGTCCGGCCGAGGGGTGACTGAAAACATGAGAAGTGTGAATGCATGAGGAGATGAGTGCAAACAAGAGTGAATGATCATCCATGCAAACAATAAGTGCAGGATTCAGGGAACAGGAAATCATGCAAGTGTGTGAAGCGAGTCGCCTCGACAACGACCGTCCTTGCAAAAGAGTTCCATGCATGCGAAAGTAGTGAGATGCAAAAGAAAACTGAAACAATACTAGTACAAGCTAGTATGCATGTAAACGACAAGAAGCGCTCGCTGAAACTGAGCAGACAACACTCACACATAGTGAAACAAAAAAAGTGAGAGAAATGCAGCGCAAGTCATGAAAAACGAGCTTACCCCAAGACAATTGAGTTGAATATGCCGACGACTCCTAGATGCAATGTGGGATACCAGAGCTGCAATGTCAATGCGAGGAATGAGCTCTGCAACTTCCAATTGATGAGTTTTGATAAGATTAATGTTGTGACGTGCATGCCACAAATCTAGGAAAAACGACACTTGACAGGAAGTTTCTGAGGTGATCCTTGCATGTAACCTCCAACTGCTAAAAATAGATCCCAGAATCAAGGGATGCCTTTTCATGTTGCCTTGGGAGGAGCAACCCATGCATCCAAATAATTTGTGCTTGGTCCCGAAGGGAACCGATTAACTCAACTGCACATGCAAGGGCCGCTCAACTATTGGGAGAAATGTGCATTTCTGGGAGGGAGTTGGGTTGGCTGCCCAGCATATTTGCACAATTTCTAGGTAGAGAAGCTGAATGCTGCCCAAGATTGTGCAATTCCTGGGCTGAGTAACCTTGCTAGGAAGATTTGTGTAATTTTCTCAGTGAAGCTTGACTGGCAAATTTGCGCAATTCTCGAGCCTAGCAGGCTGCCATAAATAATTGCGAATTCCTGGACTGAGCAACCTTGCTGGGAAGAATTGTGTAATTTTCTCATTGAAGATTGATTAACAGATTTGCACAATTCTCGAGCCCAACAGTCTACCAGACATAATTGCGTAATTTCTAGAGGGAAGGCTGGTTTCCCTCTAGAATTGCACAATTTCTTGAGGGAGCTGATCAACTTGCAGCTGGACCAAGTCCGGAAGAACAACCTGTGAGGGGAATGCAACAAGCTCTAATGGATGGGCAATCATTCTACAAGAAAATCATTGAAGCTTTTGTACTTGATGAAGTAAGACATGCTGCTATGAAAGGTTGGTAGGGAGGCTCAAAAACGAAACTAAGGAAAAATTTTGGAGGGTGGTTGTAGCAGCTACAACACTTGGCGACACTCTGGTAGAACTCTAACTCTCTGAATGGCCCTTGTTCATGAAAATCAAGTCTAACACCTCTAGAAGTATTGTTCAGTTCTGAGTTCATCTTGGTTTCACACTAGCTCGATTGTAAGATGTAGCATTTGCCAAGCTCTTGGTCGATTGACACACATTCCAAGCCAAGGCAACACAATTGCTTCGATTGGGGCCGAGGGGTATGTTGGTGCACAAGCAGTATAGTCGTCAGAGTCTTAGTTTCTTCTCTGGTGCTACTCTGCTGCCAGTAGGCCTGGACAGTACCCCTTCAGAGTCACATAGGAACAAAAGCATTGCTCCGCTGCCAGCGAGCCTGGTTAGTACCTCGACGGAGTTACTTGCATCACCTCTCTGTGCAGGAAGCCTTTCTCTTCTTTCGCCTTATTCATTTTTCATTTTGTGATTTTCACAACTGTGCATAACACTTATTCATTTGAGAGGTGGAAGAGGGATCCCGACTTATTGAGAGCAGAAGAGGTTATTCCTGCAGAGAAGTAGTTTATTGTACCTCTGATGTTCTTGTTAAGGTTTCCCCCCACCTTACTCTACTTGACCGAGCTGACAAGGATTAAACCAAAACAACAGACTAGAGTAAGTGACACTAGTTAGCATGCAAGCGTTGTGTTTTCTCCAAGGTTCACTTCGAACAATACATATTTTCCATCGACATATCATGGACTAAAAATAAAAAGTTCTTCATATAGAGGCAAGATGACAGATAACCAAGTAGTGATAGTTGTACAAGGCCTCTTGTATTTTACCCAACTTGTTTCAAGAGTCATACATGGCTTCATGCGAAACTAACCTAAGAACAAAACAACCAAACAAACAACAAAGCAAAACAGAAGCAAAAGCAAAAGTGAAAGCAAAGTGAGTAAGAAAACAAGCATGCAAACAGACAAACAAACAAAACAAGTAAACAAAGAAGCATGCAAGCAAACCAACTGAAAGCAAACACTACTCCTACTCCTAAGCTAATGACGCATGGGCTTGATCACGTGAAGTGATATTTCCAATCACTACAACAAAATAGGCAATTTACGCCAGATTTAGCACCAGATTTTAGTGTATTTATTTCTCCATTGGAATGAGCAGCATGGTGCTAAATCTGGGTCTATTGTACAGTTTTTAAAGTGTCTTTGTTTGTACCAAATTTTGCATCTTTTTTTATGCAAAATTTTGCATCATTTTTTTCATCATATTTTGTACCAAGATTTGCATTTGGTTTTACAACAGGTTTTGCTTCTAATTTTGTGCCATTTTTTGCATCTATTTTTGCATCATTTTTTGCTTCTTGTTTTGTGTCATTCTTTGCTTCTAGTTTTGTGTCATAATTTGCATCAAGCTTTACACCATCTTTTGCATCCAATTTAGTGCTTTTTTTTTTGCATCCATTTTGTGCCAGTTTTTGCCTCTAGTCTTATGCCATTTTTTGCTTCTAATTTTGTACTTATTTTTACATGTATTTTTCCACCAGTTTTTCTGCATTTTTTTACACCATTTTTTGCATCTAATTTTGCACCATATGTTGAATCTGAGTTAATGCCAAATTTTACATCCATTTTTGTACCATTTTTTTCATCCACTTTTTTTGTTTCATTTGTCTCCTTTTTTTAATCTGATTTTGCACCTAATTTTGCATCATTTGTTGCATCTAATTTAGCATCACTTTTAACACCATTTCTTGCATCCAATTTTGCATCTTTTATAGCATCTAAATTTTCATCCTATGTTGAACCATTTGTTACGTCGACCTTCGAATCCCATTTTGTGTCTAATGTTATGTTCAATTTTGAGCCATTTTTTTCGTCTATTTTTGCATTTGTTTTTGCTCCAAGTTTTGAATCATTTGTTGCACCTCATTTTGCATCCAAATTTGAGCCATTTTTATGCCCATTTTTGCACCATTTTTTCTACTTTTGTGTCCAAATTTCCCCATTTTTTATGTCCAATTTTGCATCCTTTTTGGTGTCTAATTTTTTATCCTTTTTGGAATTCAAATTTGCATCTTTTTTTCTTCCACATTTTGTGTCCACATTTGCATCTCATTTTGCACCTAGATTTTAGTTTGAATTTTCATCTAATTATGCATCATTTTTGGCATCCTTAGTTTCACCATTTTTTAGTCCCATTTGCATCTTGTTTTGTGTATTTTATTACATCCTTTTTGCACCCAATTTTGCATCCTAATTTTACACCATTCTTTGCATCTTCATTTTGGTGTCCATTTTTTCATCCTTGTTTGCGCTCAATTTGGTATCTTTTTGTATGCCCTATTTTGTTCCATTCTTTGTGTCTAGTTTTTCATCCTTTTTAAATTCTACTTTAAAACCCTTTTTATGTCATTGTTTGCATCTTGTTTTGATGGCTAGTTTAACATTCAATTCTACTCCCAATTTTACATCCATGGTTACATCCACTTTTGGCTTCTTGTTTAGAGTTTTACTTTTATTTCTATTTATGACCCCCTTTATGGGTTCATTTTACTCATTTCAATTACATAGTGAAATATATTAAAGTTTCTAAATATCATTTTGCTGTATGATTTAACGCACGATTAGATGAACATAGAACCCTCTCAGTTTATCCCAAAAACCTAGGACAGACCGATTAGGAGAAAGGTTGTTCTAAGGCTCGGGATTCTTAGTAGATCAATATGTAGAGTATGGATTAAGAAAAAGAGAATGAATTCATGTGAGTCCTCTCATGTAGGTCTTGTTGGAGTTTTTAGTGTAGCTAGGAAGCACTCCTAGCTAGCTCCAAATCGTGGCCCTACACATAAGAGAGAGAACAAAGAAACCATCACAACATAATATCTTGATAATTGAAACTATCATAAACATATAAATATTACTGAATAAATTAATATAAACCAAAATCTCATACATTCATTAGTTAAATAGGTTAAGTAAAGAATGAATAGTAACATATGAAAGGAAAAACCACTGATCTATATTAATAAAGGAGTTGGAGGAAAGTTACAACCATCAATGCAACAACACCCCCCCAACTCCTAGATCCAAAACTCTACCTCTCAAGATAGATCCCAATACACGAATTCACATCCTTTTCTCAATGGCCAAGCCTCCAATATATAGGAAAGTGAAGGCTATGAAGATTTCCCAAATTCCTCATTAGCTCAATTTTGGGAAAAGATTTTGGGTGAATAATGTTTCCTCATATAAAAATGGCCTTTTCCACTTTTTAGATGCTTTTGTGCTTAGGAAAAAGCTTCCCCATGCTTTATGGCTCTTTTCCAGTTTTGTATGATTTTATTTTTTAGGAAAAATCTAAAGATGAGGATAAAGAATCAGATTCCACCATATGAGTTTCGGAAAGTGACCAAGAGTGTCAAATTCTAGTTAAATAGAGCTTTTTTCCCGGAATTTTCATTGTAAAATGTTGACATTGAATTTCCATGTCATAATATGTAAGACAATCAAAATTCTTTAAAATTTAAAAGACATACAGGTGTGACTAGGCACTGGATTTTTTTTTTAATAATATAACTTACCTAATTTAACTATGAATGGTGCCCAAGTGACCCCAAACTATATTAAATATTAAAAATAAAATTAATATCTTAATCTATAAAAGTTAGAATATCGAGAATATTTTTAATGAAGGGTAAATCATGACATGCTAAATAAAAAAATTTAAATATAAAATCCTAAATCTTAAATTTAATTTAAATTTTAAATTTACTTTCTTAATTAAATGTTTATTAAATCTTGTATTGATAAATTAATTTAAATATAAAATATAGATATATAGTTATTTTGATAAAAGTGCATTTATTTGAGTAAGTGTAATTAAAATTTAAAATTTTCCTTTTAAATTTAAATTTTATTAAATCTTGTGTTAATAAATTAATTTCAATATAAAATACATGTAGACGGTTATTTTTTATAAAAATAACGTTTATTTGGGTAATTTAAGTTTAAATTTAAGTTTCCTTTAAATTTTGAATTTGATTTTTTTTTTTAATATTGTGTTAATATGTTAATTTAAATATAAAATACATATAAAGTTATTTGATAAATGTGACATTTATTTGGGTAATTTTAGTAAAAGAATAATAAAAAGAATATATTAAAAAATTGTCTACATGGCATTATTTTATTAGTTTCTTAATTTTTTCTTAGGTGGTTATTTTTGAGTTGAAAATTCCTCTAATGTGAGACTTTCGGTAACAAAAGTTAGATGAAGGGGACAACTTGTTATAGACTAGGATAACATGGTCCTCATGGTACATAACTTTTACTATAGTCTTATATAGTTTAGGAGAAATGGGTATTTTGACCAACAACATAGTATTCTCCAAGATGACGAGGAGGTATTTTCATGTATAACAAATTTAAGAAGATACCACAATTCAAATTGATAACTTAGTATTTGTAAACAAATTGAAGGGTAATTGACAACATTCATAAAAACATATAGTAGTATCCTCATATATAACAATTGTCCATCAAAAAATCATTGACAACTTTCAATATAATTATATTACTACTAAATCAACACTTATCGCAGATATCATTATTCCAAGGTAAATTCACAACCTTACATCCAAAAATAGTAATATCATCATACATAATCATTCTCCATCAAAAAGCATTGGCTGGTTTCAACACATATATAAAGTAACAAGATAATACCAATAATATTCTCATCAGCTTTAATCAAATCAACTAAGATTCAAATGTGTGATTATCATATCAAAATCTTTCGTGAACACCATTATTCTAAGGTAAATTCACAACATCAATCAAAAGATAGTAATATCATCATACACAATAATTCTCCATCAAAATAATGTTGATAAGTTTCAATATATACAATAACAAGATAAAAATGATAATATCATCAAAGAGATATAGAACAGTCGGTGAAGGAGCGTGCTGTTAAGTCGCTCCGTAAGCAAAGGTCACCAGTTCTAGTCTTGCCGATACCAAAAATCCAGCATGGTTTCTGCTGGTGCAGCTCAGGCCGGGTGCGATCCCCGGGTGACTTTGACGGCTTAGATGCCCCTGAGTCGTGACCTCTCAGCCACAGGGTAAGCATGATTTTCAGGATTCACCCACTTATCAATCGAAAAAAGAAGAAGATAATATCATCATCATATTTAATCAAATCAACTAAAATTCAATGTATGATTACCAAATAAAAATGTTTCACAGATATCATTATGCTAAGGTAAATTCACAACATCCATAAAAAATAGGAATCTCATCATACACAATAATTCTTCATAAAAAATTGTAAACAATTTTCAACATATTCATAAGGTAACAAGATAGTACCGATAGTATTATCATCCCTATTCAAATCAGCTAAAATTCAAATGTATGATTACCATATTAAGATATCCCAACTAAATATAAAAAATAACGCATGGCTAGCTAGCACCATAAAAATCGTAGTCAAGCTCATCCTCATGATCTTTTCCATGATCATCATCCTAACCATCTTGATAATATCATCCACAAAGTCATCACCAACGTCATCGCCATCCTCATCATCATCATCTCTGATATATGATGTAATCTAAACATAGTCTATATCATCATCTTCGTGGTCATTACCTGTAGTGTTCTGAGAAAAAAAATAAAAATAAAATAAGTAAATAAATTCAATATTACATGTTAGTACTAATTCTATAGCAAAATGCATATTTTTATTACAATGTTAACAATAAAATGAGGTAGGACATAATAACATTTAAGAGTACTAAAAATAAAATGAAAATATGGTTTAAGATATATTGGAGATCCAACTAAGATTACACTTGTAATTCACAATAAGTAGTAGAAACATTTTTTAATTCATATGAAGTAGGTACCCATTTGTTCTTCATATTATATTGTGAATGTTTCTTATGATTTCCATGAACAATTGGTAAATTAATATTTACTGAAAGCCTTATTTCAATTTACAATTGTAATTCAAATTAGAAATAGAAGAAATTTTAACAAAAAAAAGAATGTCACACGAAAAATTAAATTGTTTTTAATGAAAAATAAGTCGCATACAATATGAATGTTACATGAAATGTTGAGTTGTTTTTAATGCATATACTTTTCTCTATAATAAAATGGATCCTAATGTTCATTCAAGAACAAATGCTCACAAATAATTACCTCATTTTATCCATTATCACACTTAATCCATTATACCTAGTGACGACAATGATTCCATTCAAATTGCTTTGAACTCCCTAAATATAATGTAAAAGAGAAAACTCTACGACCACAACCATGACCACAACCCCCTCCCTTTCCTCGTCCACTGTCAGAGACAATGTACTTGGATTTATTACCAAAGTAGCCACCCCTCCCTTGCATCGTGTCCACCATTAGAGGCATTGAACGTGCAATTAAGAGTATTCATGTTTTCTTTGCTCTAATTAATCTCCAAGGAATCAAAACTTGATCAATATATCAAGGACTCCATCAAGGAATAGATATATAATAAGAGAAGCTCAATAGGCTTTGCCAAAAGAGTGTGAAATAACACTTATCTCTGTTTTATGAAATAACTCAACTGAGTGGAACGAATGGTGGGAAACACTTACCAAGGAAAGGAATATTTTTGGTCCATCCTTATTTCTATTATTATTTTTTCTTCTTAGAATGGAGGGAAGTGTTTAAAAAAATTCTAAAAAATATTTTAAATTA
>APFE031325168.1:0-12142 GCA_000404065.3 Pinus taeda | reverse complement strand
TTTTATAACAAAAATTATATTTTGTTTTTATAAAAATGGATTTTAAACATTCATTCATGCTAAATTTGTGATTTTATGATATAAGTTTAAATTATATATATAAAAAAAAGTAACTTAATGCCATGCGTGGTATCGCTGAGATGGGTATTATACATCTATTCCTTGTTAAGTTATATAATGTGCATGGGTTTTCTTAATGCAATAAAATTAATTATGCTCTTTATTATATCTTGAGAGGTTCAACTTGCACCTAATAAAACAATAAAGTTAAAATAGCTTTTCCTTTGTCCTTTATAGATTTTCTCCCCATTAATCCTTGTCTTAATAGATTAATTGCCTTATGATGGCCTTGAGTGGTCACTCCCATTAGTTGCATGCTATTTAGTTTTATGTTAGTGACATTTCTTAGGATTGATAACATGTTATTTAATTTATGAAAATGTGTTATTGTCCATATTATTGTTAAACATTAATATGGTTTTGAACATGGTTTAGCAAAAAGTTCCCAAAATGTTTATAGATTGTAATTTATAATGGAATGATTCATTGCTTATCAAAATTGTTTTGGATATTTTTTTTAAGATTCATTGACTAATGAAATTGTTATGGATATTTTTTTTTAGTATATTAACTTGTATGTGATAAAGTCAAAAGTCACCTCTTTTTATATTTTCATTGGTTAATTTCCCTTAAGGCTATCAAGTTCACCATTCAGTCCTAGGTTAAGGAAATATAGGAGTCATGAAGTGGCATTGTCCAAGAACTTAAATCTTGAAACATGTTCTTTTTAGTCACATTATACTTCCTTTTTGTGTAAATTCTCCATGAAAATAGCCTCATGGAACATGAGGGGCCTCAATAGTAAAGGAAAACAAAGACTCCTACAAGAAAAATGGTACACAAAACACCCATCAATAATGTTGATATAAGAAATAAAAATATTAAGTGAGGTTCTATCTCATATAATGAGCAAATGGGGGAGGAATTTCCAAGTACTAGTAACTGATGATTAGATATACTTGGGTGGAGTGGCTATTATTTGGAATGATCAGGACATCAAGGTTACCAATATGTTTACCTCTTTTCACATTATGACAATATAATTTTAGTTAATTGACATTGAGGACTACTATCATGTATACAATGTCTATGACTCTAATATCGCAAATGGAAAACCTCTATTTCTCAATTCTATTTCCAGCACAAGTAATTTATACTCCCCATGTCCATGGATTGTTTGGAGTGACTTCAATATTATCAAGTGTCTCGAGGAAAAGAAAAGATGAGTCACAATTTTTACCAAGAGATTTCATAAGATATACCATCAAAGCCCTAAAGTAGTATCCATTAAAGTTCTCAAGCAATGAGTCTCCAACCCACACATGTGGATCAATGAGATGTAATACATGTGTGTGTGGTGACTAACTTAATACATTGTTCTAATAAATCCACAAACTTTAGTATTTCACTCCATCACATAAATTGACTATAGTGTGACATAAGTAAACCCAAGAGTAGACATGAAACCCTTAAGAAAGAAAAATTCCCTAGATCCCCAATTAGGTGCTTAAATAATGAAGTGAAAATGAAAGGGGAAAAGAGGACTTCATGATTTAACCATCATAAACATGTGATCAAGTGTGACTAGGAGTGTATATATTCATATGGTTTCCAAAGAGGGTGTGAATACATGAGTTACCATTCATTGGGCCTTTTTTTTTTTTCTTATATATAGGACTTAGGGAATAAGGTTTTTATAAGTTTGGAACAACTCATAGATATAACATTTACATGAATTTTCACTTCAACCTTAGAGTTTAGACTTAGATAAATCATTATAGTGTATCTTTAATGACTTTGGCTTTCACTTTTTGATTTTCTTTCATCACAAATGACAAAAGGGGAAATATTTTGCCACAAATCTATGAATGCTTAATCATAAAGGCGTCATGCGATGAAAAATAATAATGATGTTATTCTCTATTAAAATGATGGGTATTCTTGAGAAAAGCTTATGCTTGTGGATGTCTCCTCCCTCGAGAGGGAGTGAGGGTGGACACCATATTATCCATGTGTCATGTACCATGGCCAAGACTAAAAATTGTAAGCCTACTAAAGACACCAGTAGGGAGAATGGTAGATTAGATAAACATCTGGGACCAATATTCTTTGAGAAATTGTACTTTGACTAGGATTAACTGCCATAAGTCAAGTACATTAATCCAAGATAAGAATAGTCATGAGGATCGAAATTTCCTGGTGTCAAATATTATGACAGTGGATTAGGAAATGATCATGCGAGGACATGCCCGATGAACATCCTAGTGTGGTAA
Source organism: Pinus taeda (assembly GCA_000404065.3). Classification (NCBI taxonomy): domain Eukaryota; kingdom Viridiplantae; phylum Streptophyta; class Pinopsida; order Pinales; family Pinaceae; genus Pinus; species Pinus taeda. The sequence goes on along the minus strand of APFE031325168.1, from coordinate 9,809 downwards.
GTGCCTAAAGAGGCAGTGGTGTCCAAATTTATGCCTCCCAACATTGTGCTATAATCTAATGGAGAAATAGAACTTGTTAGTCAAGACCTTTCTATTTTGACAATGTTGGCTATGATGATGTAAGTCATCGTTGATGCTTATCAATCCAGATCCCTTCTTATATGAATATTTCAACTTGAGAATACGTTTTTGTCTCATTATGAGTACTTCCCTAGTTTAGAGGGAGTGTCATCATCTTCATTATCATCATCATCACCACCATCAATGTCATAATTGCATTATTGTCATAATCACCATTCATGTCGTCGTCGTCATCATCATGATGATAATGGACATTGTCGTCAATTGTTCATAATTATAGATGTCATAAGAAATATCATCAACCCAAAAAATCTTACGAGTGCTCAAAAAGGGTTGTTAGGACACATGATATATGCAAGAGAAATATCAACTTTATTTTTTAGAGATGATCGATGATCATCATCATCACTACCATTATCATCGTCATTATAATTTTCATCATCCCCATCATCATAATTAATGTAATTTCTATCATCATTGTTGTCAACTTTGTCATGAATATCATAAGCATCATTCATGCCATTACTGTTGTTGATGATGACCAAGATGAAAATAATGATAATGATGATAAAATGATGATGACCTGGAAGATGACTCCAAAGATAATGATTAGGATTATGACCATGACAACATTTAAAAATTGGGAAGATTGTACAAGGTCATTAGCATCGCCATCATCATTGTCATTGTAATCCCCACTGTCTTTATCATCATTTTGGTTATCATAATAATCACAATTCATGTCATCAACATCATCTTCATTATCATCATCATCATAATTATTGACATTGTCATCAGTTGTGCATAATTTTCAATGTCATAAGAAATATCATCAATGCAAAGAATATGATGAGTGTTGTAAAAGAGATGCAAAAGTCAAAAACAAAAAATGGGGGCAAAAATAGACGTAAAATTGGTTGAAGAGTTGACACAACATAAGTAGATGCAAAACAAGACAGAAAAATTGACACAAAAGTGGATGAAAAAGTAGCTATAATAATAGATGCAAACTTGGATACAAAATAGGATGAAAACATGGATAAAAAAGTGGAAGAAAACATGAGTGTAATAGTAGGCATAAAACTTAGCATGAATTTTTGTGAAATAAATGTGGATACAACAATGAACACACAAGAAGACACAAACTTGGATGCAAAAAGAAGGCAACTTGGATTCAAAAACGGGTGTAAACATGGACCAAACATGGGTGCAATAGTGGACACAAAATTAGATGCATAATTGGACGTATCAAAAGTGGATGTAAAAGTAGATGCAAAATGGGATGAAAAAAACATAAAAAATATTTGATGCAAACTTGAACACAAAAGAAGATGAAAATGTGGATGCAAAATTGGAAAAAAAATGTGGGTTTCAACAATAGGCACAAGATATGGCACAGATTGTGGCACAACAAAAGTGGATGAGAAAATGGAGGTAATAAAAACACACAAAAAAAGATGCAAACTTGGATGCAAGACAAGATGAAATAAGGGATGCAAACATGAGTGCAACACGAGAAACAAAATTGGATGAGAAATATGGATGCAGTGGAAGTAAACGCAAAAGAAGATACATAATGAGATGCAAAACCCAACACAAAAGTGGATGCAAAAATAGATGCAATATTTTGATGCAAAAGTGGATGTGAAGATGGATGCAAAATTGGAAGCAAATGTGGGTACAACAATAAGTATAAAACATGGCACAAATAGTGTCACAACAAAAGTGGATGTAATGATAGATGAAAAAAGAAGCAAATGAAGATGAAAAATAAGATGCAAAAAGAGATGCAAAAGTGGACGTAAATATGGGTGCAACAATGGATGCAAAATAGGATGCAAAAGTTGATGCAACAAAATTTGATGCAAAAGTAGATGCAATATGAGACACAAAACCTGATGCAAATCTTGACGCAAAGGGGATGAAAAAAATCATGTAAAAATGGATGCAAAAAATGATTTAAAAAATTATGCAAAAGAGGATGCAAGAGATGATGCAAAATTTCATGCAATTGTAGGTGAAAAAAGTGGATGCAATAAAGGATACAAAAGTTGGTGAAACAAAATTAGATGCCAAACTTGATGCAAAACATGGTGCAAAGGATGGCACAAAACTTGGCATAAAACTTGGCATAAAACCTAGTGTAAAACCTGGTGCAAAACCTATTACAATACCTCGTGCTAAACTTGGTGTAAGACTTGGTGCAAAACTCGGTGCAAACTTTGCATCAATTTTTGCACCATATTTGATAAATGGACACAAATAGCACCAAAAATGGGCTCTAGATGCAAAAAAGGAAGAAAAAATGGACGCTAATCACAGGGTTTTGTTGTAGTGAATATAGCCACCAACGCATTTGTTGACCTATGTTGGTGAAGGCTTGGTTTGCGAGCAACCCGGTTGTGTGGACCAACAAGCAAGAAAGATATAACAATGAAGACAAACTCACTTCATGTTTAAAATTGCCCACAAGACATAAGTGAGTGCAAGTACATGACAAATAGTCCGTTGACTTATCATGGTGCTATGCGACACTGCGTGCAACTATGAAGCATATGCACATTCTTGACTGTGACATGCAAGTAAATGAAAGAAACAAAGACAACTTGCGTTGTGCATGCATGCTTGTAATGTAAGATTCCTCCAATGCATGAGCAATAGGATCGTGCAGTTCGAGTGGAGGAAGCACAATCTGTGTGTGAACTTGATCTTCAATGCATACAGATGAGTGACGAGAAGTCTCGAGTGATTAAACAATTTCCTGACCAGAAGTGAAACCAACATCAGGACAGTGAAGGCCTGACATAACCATCAGCTTAGGCTCAAGTGCCTCGATAGTTTGGGGTGTTTCAACTTCATCGTTAGATAGATCATCATAAACCGGTGGCTTCGAAAAATCAACTATGATAGAATCATGATCGTGATCGAATATGGGAGTAAATGGATCACGACAGCCACAATCAGAAAAATTGATGATTTCATTGGCATCCTCATGATCTGATGAATCAAATAGAGGGGTAGATGAGAAGCAGACAAATCCATCCTGTGTGTTTTCCGAAAAGGCAGATGAAAGATCAAGTGGATTATCAAGGAATGATTTATTCTCTCTGTTGTCAGATGATGGACTGACATAGGTGTGTCCTGCGAGTGATCAACAATGGGTGCATTATCAGATGAAGATACACATGCGAAATCATGGATGGCAAGTTCACCATAAATGTCAAGAAAGAACGGAGGAGCCTCAAACGAAAGGGAGTCATCCTTCGCCGAGTGTTGATGCTCAAGCTCTCAGTCATACTCTTCGTGAATGATAGTGCATGTTGGTTGTGCAACACAACTTCGTTAGTGGCTTGTTCCTCATTCACAACAAGTGTAGAGTCCAAAATGGAAGAACACGAGACAGTATTATCCGGAGGATTAGTCGAGTATGAAGACAAAGGTTGTGGTACAAAATTCATATGACAACTCGATGGACTAACAACCAAATCTAAATGAAAATTAAGTGAAGAGATGTTGGGAGAATGTGACAGTTGAACAAATGTGGGAGCATGATCTCCTGCATCACTCTGCAGTGGTTGAGTTGTTTGATGAGGGGACGACAGAAAGTCACTTGTGACAGTGACCATATCCATATGTGAATGCGTTGCTCCATCACTGTGAGCAAGGCTTGATTTCAAACTTCTTCATGGGATGAACAGATTTCTTAATGCAATACTCGAATTGGTCCCAAAGATAGAAAAATTTCATCTGGCTCTTCGAAGCTTGAAACTACAAATCACAGAAGCGTTTCCAAAAATCCATAGGCGATTCATGCGGAGCCTTTCATTGTTTTAACATATCTTGGTGAAGATGGTCTAGATCAAAATGATAGAAAGTGTCTTCAATGAGATCACAGAAGTGCTCAAGTGAGTGCATGTTGTCAGTCGGCAGGTTGCACAATCATCGATGTGGAGATTCGTGAAGTGTGTATGCAAGCAACAAACTAGCTTGTTCATCAAAACATCCATCTTCCTCATGAAGCATGGAAAGAAAGTTATGTAAGAACTCAGGCCAGGGCACTTCGCCTTCACCATCATACGTGTATGTAGACAAGAGATCAACGGAGAGTTGGATGAATGTGCCGCTTGGAAACCTGTGGTAGCATGGGGCTTGGAAGGGAACACACGAGCGAAGATGCATTACAAACTGGAAAGAAAGTTAGCGAATAATCCAAAGTGATGGCTAAACCAATCAACACATTTCAGTAAGATTCATACATACTTATATAGAATAATCCATACATACATGCGTAAGCAAACATATACATATACCATTTAGTGTAAACAAGATAGTTGGAATACAATATGACATATGCATGAAACATGCTGGCTCTATTATATTAAGAAGTGTAAGTTCCAGTCATACAATACATCCATGTCCAGCCACTAGTTCCAACAGTGGAACATTACAGCCACAACCACCTGCTCCTCCAAAGAGATGTACTAGCTCTGCGCAGTGGAGAAGCCAAGGCTCGTTATAACACTGTCCAAGCTCTCTCTAAGATAGTATTATTGGAAGCTTGGCTGACCAAAAGCCTATACAATGAGTTATGAGGTGTTATTTATAGAAAAGGGTGGGGTGACCCTTGACATTCACCTGTGAGACCATTCATCTACCCTCATGACTCTTCAACTACTCTATGACTATTACATTCAACTATCGACACTTGAATTTCCACTTGACAAGATGTTAGATTACAATACACATGTGCACATGTGAGACAAAATGGCTTGAGCAAGCCATGCAAAACATCACTGACACTCAGACCGTTATGGCGAGACCAACCCTTTGACATGTTTGTGATGGTTGAAGGTGATGAGCTGATGCCAAGCTTAGTTGTCCGTGCGCTCAATGGTGACATCTTGCTGAAGCGAAATCTTGCCTTCATTGAATTTGGGTGCACTTATATGGCTCCTTTGTCCAAATCATCTGATAGCATGCGCATGGTCATCCTGGTGTGACTGAACTGACAACATGTTGATGCATAGTATTTACGCTGCTCTCCAGGCATGTGTTGGTGGCCATGCACATCAACTTGTCGAGGTACATATTCAACTCCAGTTGGACTTGCTTCTTGTCTTCGCCTCGGTGAGTGTGCAGAATGGGTGGGATCGCATCTGTTCGCACAATGACATGCATGCAATCAACAACATTGCTCACCTTGTCTGCTCCGTGTCAGTTGCTGGGATGGATCTATAACTTGTACGAGTGTAGTTTCATCCATGAGTGCATGTTGCGCCCTCTGTTGTACCTGTTCCTGCTGCAACTTATTCTCTCGTCTATGCAGCTCATGTTTTTCCTTGAGTTGCTACTTTAACACATGCAACTCCTCCTTTATTCTGTTCTTTGCCTTCGCGTAATCTTCATGTCGCGTCGCCACCTCATAGTCTGAGTCTCCAAAGTTGCTTTCATCACAAGTGGATCTGCTTGAGCTTGAGACTTTGCTCTACCTCTGTGTTGTCAACAACCTTCCTCTTGTGTTCGTTGCATTCGGTATGCTGCCTTTAACTGCTATTGATGTTGCTGCTTGCTATGATGATGCTGTTATCATTTCTTGATGTCCTTGTCTACGAACGACTTGATGTCTTCGTGGGTAGGCAAGTTCATAGACACTTGATCGACTGCATCCCCAAGGTTGCTTTGAATGATGTCTTCTCCTCTGCTCTCCTCGAAGCCATTGTACCTATGCTGCTAAGAGACAGATGAACACTTGCAATACCTAGAGACATAGAAACACTCACGGCAAGCAATTTGTCAGTCAAAAACCAAAATGAACTTAAGAACTGACTTGCAACTTACTTGTGTGACTAATCATGAAGGTTGCATAATTTCCGTTGGGAGGTCGGGAGACTGACCGCCAAAACTGCGCAAGGCACAGTCCGGGCTATCAGGAGGCTGACTGAGTACTGGAATTGCGTAATGCACAGTTCAGCTTGGCTTGTTGAGGACTGGAACTATGCAATGCGCAATTTCAGTCAGCAGTGACATGCAACCAGCAAACTACATTGCGCAATGCAATCCTAGAGGTCAGTGCCTGGCTAGATTGGCGCAGTTTATGGAGGGAAGGTAGAGCCTTTGCTTTCAGAAAAGCGTAATGCTAGCCAGGCAAGGCACGGTCTGGGCTAAGGCAGCTCAGTCTGGCTGACTGGCGACTGAAAATATGAGAAGTGTGAATGCATGAGGAGATGAGTGCAAACAAGAGTGAATGATCATTCATGCAAACAACAAGTGCATGATTCAAGAAACGGGAAAGCATGTAAGTGTGTGAAGCGAGTTGCCGCAACGGTGACCGTCCGTGCAAACATAGTTCCATGCATTCTTTTCTCCAAGTCAACCTCCACGTAGATTTTAGCACAAGCAAACATTTTGTTGCGTGTTTGTGCTTGATCAATATACTTTCCAAAGGCATTGCCAATATTTTTTGAAAGTTTCTTCATTCCAACAATGGAGAGGTAGATGAGGCAATTTAACCTATACGGGGACAACCAATGGAATGTATTCTATGAATTGAAAGTCGAGGTCCATTAATTAAGTTAAATCCATAAAGCTCCCATGAAATATGAGCCACTTCGGAAAATCAAATCCCGATCTATTTTTTCTTCAAAGAGAAAGGTATAAAACCCTTCCCATATAATGATAATACAAACTTTTCTTTGATTAATGGACGCTAGTTCTTGTCGATCCAAGTATTTAGGGATCTAGGGGAAGGCCAAACCCTTGTAAGTTTTCTAATTAGGCCCTTGTCTACTAGCCTTAGTGCCATGACACAAGACTACCCTACATGAACTAAAATCTTAGGAATTTAATCAATCTTTTGTACAAACTACATTGATTGAGACTTTTGGGGTTGAGGACACGCAAAAATGAGGACATTGAAGACATCTATATTTGGAGCAAGCGCGGGTGAATAAGACACAACTCCTCTTGAGTTAGAGGCCATGGCCTTGTGCATGTTTATGCATGCTCCAAAAGTCCACTTTGAATACTTTTTAAAGTATTCATGCTAAGTTAATGCAATTTATCTTATATGGGTTAAAATTTAGATTATAAGACTTACCAATTAAATTATTGAAATGTATATTTTCTCATTAACAATAAATATATCTATATTTATATTAGAAAAAAGGACTACACAATTATTTATACAAGAAGAGGAAGAGTGAAATTATTGAGAAGTAATAAAGAGAAAGGGAATGTTTTTTACATAGGAAAATTTAATTAAAAATTAAAGAGAAATGGAGAAAAAAAAATCCGTAATAATGAAATTAAAAACAAAAAAATGAGAAGAATCCATAAGCCTAAAACATATAATGATAGGATGTTTTGTTAAAGCACTTCATAGTGTAAAACTCATGAATGTAAAACTTCGTAAACAAAAATCCAATCATAATCTAGTAAGAGTTGATATGGTCCCAATGTAATCCCTAACTGATTTAAAAATTTAGATAACTTTAAAATTAATTTAGATAACTTTAACTCCACAAATTAAGCATATCAAGACCCACAAAACCTAACCGGGTTAGGCATGTCAAGACTCACAACATAGCCGGAAAAAAGAATCTGTACTGCATTTGAACACAAGCTTAACCGTAGCAGTTAACGTTATCACAATTCGTTACATTTTCTATTCATAACGAAGTAACCTAACCAGCACGCGAGCAGAGCAGGCGCTGTGCCTATAAATTAATGTGTTATTGGATTGTTAAATTCACTCGTTAGTTTAAGTCTGAGGCTCAAGGTGTTGAAGAGAAATGTGGCCGACTCCTTAAGCCGGTGATTTTCTCTGCCAAATTCTTTTTGTTTGCCCTGATATTTCATTCCATGAGGCGGCTTCTTTTGGCAGGGTACAGAGGCCACGGGACTGTGATGATTGATTATTTCTTTTTCATATTCTCAGAGAGTAATATGCCCTGCTTTGGCGTGGGAGCCTGGCTGCTTACACCAAACACTTCTAAGCAGCCGCTGCAGCCTTCCATGGCACTCATCTCTGAAAGAAGGCGAATCTGAGTCCTCTATTATATTTTCTCTTATCGCCTAATGATATGCAGAAAAATTATGATGCAAAAGCCGCTATAGTTTTCTGTATTTCAGCACTGTTTTCTGTTTCTTTAGTGAGTGTTAATAAGCTGATTTCCAGATCGAATGCGTAACTCATTTCTTTATTTTATTTTTGGCTTTAGCATATGCCTTTAGTAGTGAACTGCTGTGTATTGCTGATCTTCAAAGGGTATCTGGTTTGAGCTCTTATTTTCCCCTTGAATATAAATTTGGAAGGCGTTATGAACATGACTGAGCGGGGGCCAGTAATAGCTTTTTATGCTAGGGTTAGGCCTGCAAACCCAAAGATTTATTCAATTGAGTTCTGTCGAGCATCGGAAGGTGAGCACATCTTTTTGCTTTGATAATTGTAAAGAACGTCGACAACTGCATAGAATCAGCAAGTCATACCCCATGGTCGAGGAGGGTCAGAACAACGGTCTTCGCAATTTTTCTCGCGCTGCATCTCTTTATGACCGAAAATTTTAAATTATCGTTCAATTAATATTCTGTTTCTTCGCTGACCCTATCACAACGTTTAGAAAGCCGGCACATTCCAAATACCTCAATAATCAGGGTAAGGTTTAGAAAGGCTAAACCTTCGATGTGCAAATGAACCCTGTAACAGGGTATATACGCTCCGATAACCACTAGGGTGCACACTTAGATAACCTTCCGCTTTTCAAAATCAACTCTGCAACAGGTTCAAACCTCTCCAATAACCACCAGGGTACAACCTTAACTTCTCTTGCCAAATACTTCAATCAACCCAGCAACAGGGTCGAATCTCTTTACCGGGATACACCCTGAAATAAGCCTTCACATTCGAAATACTTCCAAATCTTGGAATATCAACCCTGCAACAGGGTTGAAACTCTTCCAATAACCACCAGGGAATAACCGACAGTTTAAGGGCTCCAGTTTGAATATTAAACCTGCAATCCCTAACTGACAGAGGTTAAGGGCTTTAGTTTGAATATTAAACCTGCAACAAGGTTGCAACTCTACATTGACTACCAGGGAAACCGGGAAAATATAAGCTGAAATATTCCGATTACTTCTAGAACCGATGAGAATTTTAGTCCAGTTATGCATTCATTATTAGTGCCACCCATGAGAATTTCAGTCCAGTTATGCATTCATTATTAGTGCCACCACAGCTTCCTGCATTTATTATTAGTGCCACCACAACTTCCTGTGTTAGTCCAAACTCACACAATCTTTATTTTTTGCAATTCAATTTTTTTCTGATTCAATTGATGATGAGTTGACCCAATTTTCCAACAATCCTCATTCAATTTTTTTCTGATTCAAATTGATGATGAGCTGACCCAATCTTTCAACAATCCCCTTTCTCCTAACTTTCTCTGATGTCTTTGAATGCATCACATTCCAAAACGAAATGTTTTTTTGATTCCACAGTCCCAGATGTGCAAAATGTACTGATGTGCAAAATGTACTCCCAAGCTTCTTTAGGCCTTTTCCACTGTCGAGCTCTCCAATGAACCGAGGTTGTTGTGAGTTGGTCCCATGAAATGCTAGCTCCAATGAACTAGAATGGAGGTTGTTGTGAGTTGGTCCCATGAAATGCTAGCTCCAATGAACTCTGTTTCATTTCTAGCTTCACACTGAAGTTGTTGTGAGTTGGTCCC
>APFE031325156.1:10799-30987 GCA_000404065.3 Pinus taeda | reverse complement strand
CAAACTTTACATCTCTTCTAATGATAACATTTTTGGACTTAAATGGAATAAGCCTATATCCTTTGACATCTTCAGAATATCCAACCAAAATACATTTTTCACTCTTAGGTTCTAAAGCTTTATGTTTCTCATCTGGAATATGGGCCCATGCTTCACTTCCAAAAACACGAAAGTGACTTACATCTGATTTAATTGAGCTCCATGCTTCTTCTAGAGTTTCTTTAAAGCTTTAGTAGGAATGCGATTTAGTATGTAATTTGCACAGTTAATTGCTTCTGCCCAATAGTTAAGACTAAGTTCTTTAGATTGAAGAATACAATTAGCCATTTCCTTTAAGGTGCGATTCTTCCTTTCAGCTACACCATTTTGTTGTGGAGTATATGGAACAGTATGTTGCATTTGAATTCCATTCTCAGTGCAAAAGTTGTTGAATTTGTTGTTAACATATTCTCCGCCATTATCAGATCTTAGCTTAAGAATTTGATGTCCAGATTGTTTTTCAACAAAGGCCTTAAAGGTCAAGAACATGTTAAATACTTCACTCTTGAGTTTTAAGAAGTATACCCAAGTGCGTCTGGAGAAATCATCAATGAAAGTTAAGAAATACTTGTAGCAGAGAAGGAAACAACTGGAAGTGGACCACATAAATCACTATGCACAAGCTGTAAAGGGGCTAAGGCGTGCCAAGAGGCACGTTTTTCAAAACTGTCCCGGTGATGTTTTCCGAGTACAAATCCGGAACAAACACCATCTTTGCAAGATACCATTGGAAGACCTGTCACCATATTTTCTTTACATAGATTCTGAAGGGAGCGATAGTTTAAGTGACCAAATCGCTCATGCCAAATTTTGCTCACTTCATCATGAGCAAAAAATACCGAGGGAAGATTTGATGACCTAAAGTTGTGAAACTTATACAACCTTGTAGAATCATCAGCAATGCCAGTAGCTAAATCTGTCTAGGATCTCTTAGGTCCTTAATTACAACATCGTGAGGTGAAAATTCAACGATTTTACCTTCACCTGAATGAGTTATCTGATATACAGATAGAAGGTTGCAGGATAAGGTTGGAACACATAATACATCATTAAATTGACCATTGTCTATATGACAGTTCCATTCCCTATAACACTAAGAGATCTATCATCACCAACATATATATTTTTGGTGTTACATTCATTTAAAGAAGAAAACATGGCTTTGTTTTTGGCCATGTGATAAGAAGCTCCAGAATCAATGAGCCACTCATGAGAATGAGAGGAAGAAGATACATTTAGTGCATAGCCAGACCGAGATGCTTGACAACCACATGAAGAAAGTGCCATTCCTGAAGATGAAGTTGAAGTTGAAGAGTGCTCCAAATGGATGTTATGCTTCTTCATTGTTGCTTCCAAGGCTTCCATCTTCTTAAAGCATTTGGATTCTAAGTGGCCATCTTGTTTACAAAAATGGCAATGTCTATCAGTCTTCTTCCCTTTGTTTTTATTTTCCTTATCATTCTGGTGAAATGATTTTTCATTTTGAGGCTGAAATTGTTTAGGACCCTTTTTTGGTTTAGGACCAGTCCTTTTAGGATACGACTTCTTAGGATTCTTTGAGTTTGGTTGCTGCTGGGCGGTTAACGCTTTCTTGGAAGAGTTTCCAAGATTAAGAAGACCAAGGTGTAAGATTTTTTCTTGTTCTCTTATTAAAGAATCACAAAAGGAATCAAAGGAAGGGAGCTTGTAGGTTTGTCCTTGAGAAATGAAGGCTTCTCTTGTAGAATGGAAGGTGGAAACAAACACAGAGTAGGTTGGTCCCAAATGAAGGCTTCTTCTTTCTTAACCTTAACACCTTCCAAGAGAAGTCTAAGGGTCTTGAACTTGGACAAAAAATATTCAATGCAAGAAAAATTATTGGGGTCCAATGTAAGCAACTCATTTTCAAGTTGATGGGCTCTAAGTTCATTTTTGATTCCAAAAACTTTAGTAATCCGCTTCATTGCTTCATCAAGAGTATCAAGTTCTGCAATATGGAATCTAAGATCTGGAGAAATGGACATCCCTATCAACCCACATGCTTGATCTTGCCTATTTTCCCATTTAGCTGCCTTATCTTCATCTTTCGGTTTGGTTTCCTGGCCTGAGGCTATTCTATAAAGACCTTTACTTCTAAGTAAATCCACAATGTAGGACCACCATTGGAAGTAGTTGGTGTTGTCAAGAATAACTTGGCATGAAATTTCCATTTTAACAGAAATTGAAGCTATATATGCTGAAACTAAGTGTTCCAATGGAAATATCTCGAAAAATTAGGCTGGTTAAAAAAAAACGGCTCTGAAAACGGCTTCCGGATGAAGAAGTTATGGCTATTTGAAAAAAAGTTGATGAAGGCGCCGATGAGGTGCAAGAATGTGCGGAAATGAAAAAAAACGCCCCCTTTCCAACAAAAAGGAGACCTGAACTCAAGACCTCTACTCTCATAAATTAGCTTTGGACCAAGTGAGCTAAACAAAAAGTTTGAGAGAGAGAGAGGGGGGGGGTTTTGGTCACTGAAACTTTGGGTTGCGTGCTTGCTTGAGAAAGCTCTTTTTTTCCTACAAAACAAAAAACACAAAACCCAACATGGACATACGAAAAAAAACAAGTCTTACGGCTTAAAGTTAGCTTTACCCGGAAACTAAAATTTTCCTCAATGTTTTTGATTTTTCGAGATCACACTAAGGCACAGCGGAAAAGAGCATACGCATGAGAAAAATCATTCCTTTCTGTTTCTGATTTGCCCAGATCGCACAAAGTCGCGGGGCAAAGAGCATACGCAGAAATGAAAGGTATAGATCCGGTAAATAAAAAAGCTAAATAAACCGAAACTGAAATAAATAGAGAGAAAATAACTATAAATTGCAAATAAACACTGTATAGCTCCAGATCTTAAAAATGACGCAGCTAGGGCTACCGGAAACCTTTTCGCGTGAAACGAAAGGGGTTCCTCACTGGAACAGATGCTCCCAACACAACAGAGTAGTCCTCTCGGCCCGAAAGCAGTCAGAAACAACAGATCTAGGAGATGGCAGTCGGATGCAGTTTTATCGGCTTCAGATTTGGATCACCAACGGACGCGGCCCTCGAATAGCTCTGATACCATGTAGGAATTTACAGGGTAAGTTCCTTAGATAGAACACCAAAGGACACTGGTCACAAACAGATCACAGATGAATACACTAGTATTTTTGACGTGGTTAAAACCCTCAAAGAGGGAAACAGTCCACGGCCTGAGCCAACACGACCACTTCAGGCAATTTATTAATAAAAGAATGAAAATTTACATAAGCTTCTCTCGTGAACAGTTAACTTACAAATGACCCTCCATGCTCTTTAAATAGAGATCATGGACCAATCGGGTGTTAAGCCACGGATAAAGTGTCGGTAATACCGAAGAGAGAATGAACCGTCAGATCACTACATATCGTGACCGTCAGATTGTAAGTTACAAAATGTACATAGTAAAGAAACACACTTTACCTAACGCTATACTAGACCAAGTTATACTTAACTATTTCCCATGTGTCGGAATATCCTAACAAATGGGTCATAGGCCACATTAAAAATTTTAATGTGAAAGTGCAAATCTTCTTTTGGTTTAATTCTTTTAGGAATTTTAAAGTCACATAAATTAATTTTTTAATTTTTTTATTTAATTTTTAAATATTTTTTAATTTTAAAGCCACAATAAAAAAATAAAATAAAAGAAAATGAAAGGAAATCAAAATCAAAATAAAAAAAATCATAAGTAAAAATAAAAAAGGAAAATGTGAAATCAAAACAAGACAAAAACTAAAAATCAAAAATCAAATTTTAAATCAAAACGAATCTAAAAGACAAAATAATAGTCTAACTCAATTCCTAAACTAAACAAACACAAATAATAAAAAATCAATTTTAAAATAAAAAAGGAATAAGTTAACCAAGCTAAAAAAATCAAATGAAATAAAAAAGAACTAACTAAACTAAAAAAATATATAAAAAAGACTAAACCTAACTTAACGCATAAATAATACAAATGAAAAAAAAAGTCAAAATGTTTCGTGCTGTGTGTGCAGGTGTAAGCTTGGACGATGGTGGGAGTTGAGGGATGCAATGAAGAGGGAAGTATAGGAGCCGACAAGGGGTTTGGGCAGTGAGGGATTGCAGGGAAGACACAACAGAGAGAGGAGGGCAGCACGCAGAGAGGGACACAGGTGTATAAGGAGCTGTGGATGGCAGGAGTTGGGATCAACGACGATAAGAAAAGAATAGGATAATGTGTTGGGATCAACGACGATAAGAAAAGAATATGATAATGTGTTGACATGGCGAATTTTCGATATACCTACAAGGGGAACTAACCTGATCACAACCCCTAATTAGGCATGCTTTCATTTGGGATGGCTAGTTCCGACGAGTTTTATGGGACCCCATGAACTTTAGTAAGTGTTAAAATATTGGTTCTAGGAAGAAGACTTCAGTTAAATCAACAAAATAAAACAACTAACCACTATGTATTAAATCCTATCTACACTACTTCTAACTACCCTAATCTAGTCCTAATTATCCTAATCTATCCTACAGGGGCAAAACAAAAGGAGGTTAAACACCATACATAGATCCCATGTCCAAATGAATCAATTATTGGTCCACTTAAGAACAAGGTTGTATTAAATCTTAATCACAATGCCATTACTTATATATGAATATACATTCCTTTCCATACAAATAACACTTGCAACTGATGTTTAACAAGTCTAGAATCAACAACCTTCCATGATTATTAATGCTATTGAATTACATTCAAATAACCAGGAATAACCATGAACAATTAGTTATCAATGTGTATAAAGAAATTGCATTTGTCTTCATACCAGCAACAACACACTGATTCTAAACATATCAGATAAAGGGGAAACAAATTGGAAACAACAGGTTCCTTCTCGAACCAAATAGTCCTCTTTATTCACAATAAATCAAAACTGTTTTCTCCAAACAAAAAGCCCTCTTCTCCTATCTGAAGGTAGTATTTATGCCTCAGGTCCCCTCACCTTTCGTCTTCCCCTGTTGTTTTCAATATATTGATCAGAATACATAGAGGTAGAGCCATCAATGTCACTACTGACATGTAGAAGGAGTCTTCGATCATTGGAACACTTCCTTTCCTGGGGAAATGAATAGGTGTTGATTAGAAGAGGATGACCAAGTGTCATCTCTTCATGATGAGTTCTGGGGCAGTTTCGCTTTCGGAATACGCAAGCAACACCTGGACGACTGAGAATGCCAAAGGCCGACTCTTTCCACATAACACATTTGCATATAAGGGTTCTCCAGATCCACTTATGCATTTGTTACTCCTTGCCTGCCGAAATAATAGACACCAGCCATGATTATAAAAATACAACAGAAATGATTTAAACATAAGTCTTGCCTCTATTGAACGTTTATTACATCAAACATGAAAGAATCGGTCCTTGATTTTTAAATTTATGCATAGACTAAGTCCTGCAAGCAAAACTCGGTTTATATTGAAAATCATCGTAAAACACAGACCTGGATGGTATTTCGAAAGGGGTCATAAGTGGTAATTGATATTGTGAGGATGGCCCTGATTCCATTCTTCAAATGACACGTGGCAGCTAGGAGGAAAGAGGATACCGCTTTTCAGGTGGGTATTCCTTGAGCATCTAGTTCACCCGAAATTTGCTGGACCGTTGGATCATGAGGGGTAGATCAACGGTGGAGGATCGGACTGGGCAGACCTGAAATATATGTAAATGGAACTTAATAGCCCTAGCGGGTTTGCAATATATGATTTCCCTTTGAAAAGCCCCAAATTCAATGTTTTTCAAAAACATAAGAATATACGGGGAAACCCTGAGTCTAGCCATGGGTCGGACTTGAAAATTTATATGCTTGGCTTTATAATCATTGGTGGGTCCGGGTGGTTATGGTGCACCGTATATATAGATCTCGGACCCCGCCGATAGCGATAAGTGATGGGTCCCGGACCCGAAACATATATATATTACGGTTAATAAACCATCGAGTCTGGAGTGTAGGGGAGCACCATATATATAAGCCTCGAGACCCCACCGATTGCAATATGTGATATGGTCCGGGACCTAATGTGTATATATATGTGTGTTAATACCACCGGCGGGTCCGTAATAATAGGTTTTCCTTTGAAAATCGGGACTTCAATGTTTTTTTGAAAAACAAAAGAATAAATGGGAAAACCATGTCTGGCCATAAGGCCGGACTTGAAATTCTATATGCTCCATATCATAATAATCGGTAGGTCCAGTAACCAGTGGTGCGCCTTATATAAAAACTTTGGATCGGGCCGATTGCAATGTTGCGATGGGCTTCAGACCCGATATATATATATATATTATATAATATATATATATTATTATATATATATATATATTATATATATTTATATATTTATATATATATATATATATATATATATATGTGGTTAATAAATCCATCGGGTTCGGTTATATAAATAGCGCTATATATCGTGGTTAATAAAGCCATCGGGTTCGGTATATAATAGCGCTATATATATATATATATTATATATATATATAGATAAGCCCTGGGCATGGCCGATAGCGATAAGCGATGGGGCTCCGGACCCGAAATACATGCATTTTGATTAATAAAACTATCGGGTCCAGAAGCCATGTATTCGATGCGTTTTAATGTTGATTGTGGTAAGTGAAAAGAGGTGATTTATGCATATTTATGAAGGATTTCCTTTGTAAATGGCTATAAAAGAGTAAGGTGCGATAGGAGGTTTTTGTTTGAGTTGGAAAGGTCCCGATAGAGGAAATGAATGGAGGGTTAAGAAGGGTGATGAGAGGATCGTGCAACAGGGGTTAGGAAAAGGGGGGGGGGGGGGGGGGTCTTGACCATTAAGAATGGAGGTTTGGCTCGGTAATGAGTTGAACTCTCTGGGACTAAACAGATCATTCGGAGAGGTAGGAGACCAACTTTTAGGGGACCCATTCAAAATTGTTGCCAAGGCAAGTTTTGATAGGGTGGTGGTTGTGGCCACAACAAATGGCGAACTGCTGGGTGAACCAATTATCTCTGTTTCCAAATAAACCTTGGATCAACAGAACATCAGGGTGTTAGGATAATCTTAAAATGCAGACTATATAGATGGACAAGCATGGGTTCCACTTCAACATTAATTGCTTCAGGTGGGATAGAGACAAATAGCACTTACTTACTGATAGGATTTTGACAGGCATTCTCCAATGGCAGTATTATGGGGTTTATTTACCTCCTTTTACCTGTTTCCCACTTTCAAAAATCCTTTTGGGGCCATCACTGGTCTGTCCATACCTGTTTAGGTGTGTACCTCAACTCTTTATTGTTCATCAAACTTGATATAAATATGTTTGTCTACACTTTATATAATAATTTTAGTGTTGTATTTTCATATGATTGAATGGGGCGCAGTCATGGATCTTCCCATATTTTTAAACCGCTTAAGAAAGGTTGGGCTTGCTATATCAACCAGTACTCTGAGCCCAACAAAAATCCCTACTCTAACCGGCTTCCCAAACAACATGTCCTTCCAGGTTGGCACAAGGACCTGACATTTCATTTTCTTTTTAAATAAGTCCTTCCAGTTTCGGGCACAAGGACTAGAGCACAATTGGATTTGCCACAGGTATATGACAATGAGTTTAGCCCATGAAAGGAGGTTTACTTGTAGATGATAGGTATTAGGAAACTTAGTGTGGTGGATGGAACCAATGGAGAATAACTACAAACTTTACAGCTAAGTATAGGCTAGGTTTGAGTGGGATTTATTCAAAATGCAGCGTCCCTCCATGCCAGTCCAGCTGTAGTTACACATTTTTGTTTTATAAAGATGCCCCTACATGCTCCAGATATCCAGGTTATCAACAGATCTTACCCAGTTCTCAACAAATGCCAATGAGTCGCTTGGTTTGAATTCCGTAGCTGATTTTCAAGTTCTCATGGGCTGATTGAAAATTTGTTTGACTTGCAAGGTACTGATGGATTTAGAAACATCAGAACCATCAGCAGGTTAAGGAGGAAGGGAAAGGTTGAATGTGGTGAATGAGGGAAAATCTGAAAGGTAAAACGAGGCTGGAGGACCGAAATCAGTTGGCTAAAAAAGGACTGTAATTCAAAACAGCGGGAAAATAAACTTTGCAAAAAACAAAAGGAAAAGACAGAAATACAACTAAACTAACAACAAAATGAAATGAACTCTAACCTACTTAGGAGGTAACCACCATGTGGTGGCTACTGGAAGTATCTCTTCAGATGCTGGCCATTAATAAGGAGCTTTTCAGTCTCTCCCTGTAATGTTTTCAACCTGTAAGTTCCTTGACCAATTTTTTCAACAACTTGGAATGGGCACAGCCATAAGTGTTAGAATTTCGTGTGTTTACCTTTTGGCTCACTCAACTTGTCCCATTTCAGGACTAGCTCTCCTATTTGGAAGTCTTTATCTCTTGCCAGATGATGATCAAACCATATTTTTACAATCATTTGGTGATTCCTAAATTTATTTCTGGCTTTATCTCTCAATTCCCCCAACCTCAGCAGTTGGTTGATCCTCTCTTGAAGTAAGGCAGAGGGGGTTCCTCTTGAAGATTGGGAGAGTTGTAAAGAGGGAAGGGTAGCATTGGGAGGCAGGATGGCTTCTTGTCCATAGACGAGGAAGTATGGGGAGTTTCCTAAGGCCACTTTTGGGGTGACCCTATCAGCCCAAAGGGCATTTGTTAGAGCGTTGTGCTAGTTCCTTTGGTTGTCTGCGACAGACTTACAGATTATGCGTATGAGGTTCTTATTTTAGGAATCCACAACTCCATTTCCCTGGGGGTAATAGTTTGCCGCATACCTTATGTGGATTGATTTATCAATAGCAAATTCAGTTAATTCCAATGATGAAAAGTAAGAAGCGTTATCAAATACAAGAGCATCAGGGATGCCATACCTATTGATAATGAAATTCTCAATAAATGATATTACCTCGTCTTCGTTTACCTTTCGAAGCGGGATGGCTTCGGCCCATCTGGTGAAGTAGTCGGTTGTTGTGAGTATATACTTATGCTGCTATGAGGATTTTAGAGTGATCTCGCCTATGATATCTAGGCCCCACTGCTGGAATGGGCGATAAATCATAATGGACATGAGGGGGACAATAGGCTTTGTTTCTCGCCCTGAGGCGATTTGACACACCCTGTATTTGCAAGCATAGGCATGCGAGTCTCTGAACACTGTGGGCCAATAATATCCGGCTCTTAGTATTTTGTGAGCAGTGGTAACTCCGCCATAGTGACCACCTATTGGGCTGTCAACTAGATTCAATCATAATTTTTTCTTTATGATATGTTATTGGCCAAATGATACTGATTGGATTTCAATCTGAGTGCTCTCCTTTGTGATGCATCCATGTGTTCAGGACATGATCCTCGTATCAGATAGAAGCGTATGTCATAGTACCATGACTCAGGGTCCAAAAGGGCTTTCGACATTTCTCGCTCATACATCAGGGCTTTGTTTATCCACAGGGGCTCCTCCCTGAATTCCATTTGTGCATATTGCTGCTTTGTGTTTCTAGTTCTTCGGACGCTCCTTCTTTATCCGCCAAAGCTTCTGTTGCTAGCCTGTAAAGTCCCTACCTTCGAACTACCTGTGCCAGCTTAATCTCAAGGTCAAACTCTTGAAGGGAGGTTATCCAATTCCCTCTCTGTTCACCCATTTCCTTCTACATGAAGAGGGCTCTTACAGTAGCATGGGGAATTATTACTTTGGTCCTGGCCTTTAGTAAATAAGGGCAGAAATGTTTTACGGCCTTGAAAACTCCAAAGCTCTATTTCTTCACATCTGGGTAGTTGAGTTCTACCCCTTGGAGATTAGAGCTCATATAAGAAATAGGGACTTCGTTACCTTCATTATTTTTCTGAGTGAGTATTGTAGCATATGAAACATCAGAAGAAAAAGTGTATAAGAAGAATCCCTTGCCGAAATTGAGGCTGACTAATGCAGGAGCTTCAACAATGGCTTCCTTGATTCACCGAAATGATTTCTTAGCTTCATCGCTCCATTTATACACAACGTCTTTCTTTATCATCAGCTACATGGGGCGAAGTATTTCCATGAAACCTGAGACAAATTTTCTAACGAAATTGATCTTCCCGAAGAAGGATTGCATGGCCTTCGTATTTGCAGGGGGTTGTATTCTCATGATGGTCGCTATTCTTTCAGGATCAATAACAATCCCTTCTTTGGAGAGGATATGACCTAGTAGTTTCCCTTCTGTGACTGCAAATATGCTCTTTTGGGATTCAATGATATTCCATACCTTTTGCATCTTTCGAAAATTTGTCTCAGGTGATAAATATGATCCCTTCTGTTATATGAATAGACAGTGATGTCATCCACGTAAACCACTACTAATATGTTAATCAACCCTCGGAAAGCTATGTCCATAGCTCTTTGGAATGTGGCGCCTATGTTAATAAGTCCAAAAGGCATTTTACGATATATGTAAGTGCCCCATTTAGTGTTGAAGGTTGTCTTCAGTTGATCCCCATGAGATACCAATACTTGATTATATCCTGAAAACCCATCTAATAGGGACAACATTTCGGACCCAGAAATGCACTGAAGGATGTGTTCCATGGAGGGGACAAGATAGTTATCCTTTTGCGATGCTTTGTTTAGGTTTCTGAAATTGATACACAACCTGATATCTCCATTTTTCTTCCTTACTGGCATAAGATTGGCTACCCACCATGTGTTTCTGATAGGAAAAATGATTTTAGGATCCAACATTTTGTTTAATTATTTCTTCACCAATGGTTCTAGGCTTGGATGCATCTTATGCAACTTTTGTTGGTAGGGCTTAGCCTCCTTTTCTAAAGGAATCACATGTTGCATAACGTTGGTATCAAAGGTTTTTAGGTCTCCATATGTCCATGCAAAGACGTCCTTGTATTCTTTAAATAACTTGACAAATGCAGCCTTTTCTTATGGAGAGCACCCCAAGCCCAAATTAACATTTTTTGGGTCTTCTTTGGTCCCAAGGTTGACCGGTTCGTACTTCATGGAGAGCTATGCGTTTTGCAATTATTTGGCTTCTTGAATTTATCACATAGGTCATACAAGTCCTCCATCTTGACAATTGAATTGGGGATTGTATTGAATTGATCCTTTTCCTCACCTTCCCTCTCATTCATAAGCTTGTCATGTTCTTCTTCATCGATGACTGCATTCTTGAAAGTATTCTCGCAGTGCAAGAACTCAAGGATTTTCTCGTCATCTTCGAACACCTGCCAATTTGAGATGTTATTAGGCACAGATGGTTTGAAAATCAATTCAACATAACATTTATTCTTCTTCAATCTAAAATCAGTCAAAAGTTTAGCAGCCATACTAGCCATCGGATCAGCATCTTGGTTTTTCCCTCAAGGTATGTGTGTGATATTAAAAGAATCAAAATTGTCAATTAGGCCCCACACCTCATGCTGGTACCTTACTAGGTGAGGCGAATTGTAGTGTATCCTCTTCCTTACCTGATCCACGATTATCTATGAGTAATCAAAGACTTTAAGATTTTTCACCTTCATATCAATGGCTTTCTTCAGGCCCTCCAGCAAGCCTTCATATTCTGCTATGTTTTTGGTGCATGCAAACTCCAACTAGATGGCCATCAAATGTTGGTTCCCTTGCGGGTCAATAAGAATGCTCCCAGCACCTGCACCTTCAAGGCAGTTAGAGCCATGAAAATAGAGTGTCCAAAATAAAGAATCTAATGTTACATCAATTGAACTACTATCTACGAAATTAGTCCTATCATCTACTATAATACAGGATAGTTCATCAGTTGGATTATGGGAGGGAGTTTGCATCTGTGTGTATGTCAGAGTTTCTTCAACTGTTTCTACATGGAATTCTCCGAAACAGGTTTTTGTAGCATAAACATTGAAACTATAGTTCCCAAGGATGGAGTTGGTAAACATTTCAGGTTCATTGGGACCATTTAGTTTCGTTACCACATACTTCATGTATCTTTCTCGATCAACTCTCAGCATATCACCTTTTCCCTTTTGAGGCAGCAAGAGATGGGACCAATCAGTTGAGAAATATCCATTGAGTTTTGTTGACCAATCCCTACTAAGTAGCATTCCATAAGCCTCGGGTATATCAACTACCACTATATCAATGACTTGTGTGTATTGTGGTTTAGCAGTCATCTGAATCATACATCATTCAATTCCCCAATTACTTTCACATTTGTCCTCTCTAATTGCATGATTCAAGTCCCAGTTTTCTCAGGTATCGCATGGAGTCTTTTAGCAACAGTGTAAGGCATCACAGTGGATAAGGAATCTGAGTCTACCAAGCAATTATGCACGTTCATGTTGAAGATTTCAAATGTGATAAGGAAAGGGGGAGTCATGTATTTTGATTTCCTTCCTATCATGGCTGCACTGACATCTTGGGGTTTTCGATTCATTTTTGATAGGGTGGCTTCCATGGCTGTTGGCTTTTGGGCTGAGCTGGGAGTACTAACAGGTCTAGAGACTGACTTCTGGGTTTGGTTGCTCGGGATGGTGGGAGTTTTGCAGTTCCACTCATTCATAGATTTCAAGAGAAAATCTCTTTGCTGCGTTAATTTCAATAAATCAAAGTATTTGATATTAGCCCTAGATTTCTTAAGATCATCCACAATATTGTAATCAATTTTATAAACAGGATAGGGCAGAGTGAACATACTGGTTTTTCCATTCTTAGGAGGGAGTTTACCATTTTGAGTAGCCTTTATTGCAGCGGGAGATTCATTTTCTTTCTCTTGATGGTTTGCTACTGGGGTATTCTTGGTCTGACCACTAGATCTACCCTTCTTAACAGGGACTTTGGGAGTGGGTGCCTTCACAGGGCGGGCATCTTTCTTGGTTTGATCTACAGGCTTCATCACACCCGTAAGTGGCCCCTTACTTCGTGTGTGGATTTCATTAGTGTGGATCTCTGCCATACTATCTCCTTGGTCATCATCGTTCTTGTTTATATAGAAACCCCACAGTACATTGATTTGAGATTCTTCTTCCAAGGGCTCCTCTACTTGGTATTCTTCCTCATCTTCTTGTTCTTGCTCTAGCTCCACTATAGATTCTTCCTGGTTAAGGAGCAATCCGATAAGAGCCAGCTTTTCTATATTTAAATTTCCTTCATTGGGTGGAGTAGGCAGTGCAAGTGGATCATGACCACCTTCTGCCTTCTAATGATAGAAAGGTTTGAAAGTTTTTTTGTTGTTATACTCTCCTCCACTCCTACTTGTACTCTCTCCAGAATTCCTTTTCATATTGATGACTGTATTTTTCAACTTCTTAATGACCCAATGCAAACCTTCTACATATGTGGTATCCTTTTATTTGGTTTCATCCCCCTTGTTATCACTCCCATTATTCTTCATGGATGCTTGAGAGGCTTTCTTTTCTTTGGTTGTAGGATGGCATGTTGTGACACTGAGCATTTCATTCTCGACTTTTACTTCTTCATCGATAACACCTTATAAGGTTTGTGCGTTACTCCTCTTGACCCACATCGCAGTAGGGACAGGGAGAGCAGTGATGTAGAATTCCATGAGCATCTCCTCAGTAGGTCTAGCAGTGGCTGGGATTTTGTTGAACAAGGTGTTCAACCGGATGTTAAAATCCTTTACCTTTTCTTTGGTTTCCATTTTCAAATGGGATAATTCTATAACTAAGGCCACGGGGGTTTTTTCATCACCATACTTATCTAAAAAGGCCTGTTGAAAGATAGCCCACAAAGTGATTGATCCTGTTCTCAAGCTAAAGTACCATGTGGAAGCTGCACCAATCAGGGTAAAAGGGAATAGGCGACAAACTATATCTTCATCAGCTACCCCCAGCATGCGCATGGCCAGGAAGAACGAATTAATATGGTTTTTAGCGGTGTCTCCCTGCTCAGGGTCGAATTTAGGCAATACTCTTTCTGCATTCGTAGGTAAGGGATGCTGCTGCCCAGGTATTGCCATGGCATCCTGAGCGAGCCATGGAGGCAGTGCTCCCGGAGGAGGTGGGAGTTGGTTTTCACCCAATTGAGGAATATTAGCCATATCGAGGATAGAGATGTTCTGGTTGAGGGTTTCTTCGTTAGGATTTTCCAAATCAAGCCAAGGATTGCCTTCAGACAGGGAATCCTCAAGGATTTCTTCCCAAGGAGAGTCAATACTCTGCAAAGAATCAAGCACAATATCTTCAAGAGAAGGGGTTGCAGATGTCTCTTCGTTTATGTGGTAGACGCTTGGTTTTCTTTTTGCCGTTGGAGGTAAATATTGAAAGATAGGGAGCTGTGGTAGGGAACGAGCGTAAGCCCGAGTAAGTCTTCTAACTGGTTGTTCCTGAGTGACAGGATACTCCCACATTGTCTCTTCTTTGAAATGAGGCTTTTCTAAATGAGAGGAAGGGTCTTTTCAACCTTCAATATCCATGCATTAATATTTTTGAGTCCATGCGGACATCTATAAATGAAATCATAAAAAGTTGTGGACAGCGGTTCAGGCCCTCATTCTAGCGCCAATTTGTTGACATGGCGAATTTTCACTATACCAACAAGGGGAACTACCCCGATCACAAACCCCAATTAGACCTACTTTCGTTTGGGATGGCTAGTTCTGACGAGTTTTAAGGGACCCCATGAACTGCAATAAGTGTTGAAAGATTGCTTCTGGGAAGAAGATTTCAGTTAAATCAACAAAATAAAATAGCTAACCACTATGTATTAAATCCTATCTACACTACTTCTAACTACCCTAATCTAGTCCTAATTATCCTAATCTATCCTGCAGGAGCAAAACAAAAGGAGGTTAAACACCATACATAGATCCCACGTCCAAAAGAACCAATTACTGCTCCACTTAAGAAAAAGGATGTATTAAATCTTAATCACAATGCCATTACTTATATAGGAATATCCATTCCTTTCCATACAAATAACACTTGCAACTGATGTTTAACAAGTCTAGAATCAACAACCTTCCATGAATTATTAATGATATTGAATTACATTCAAATAACTAGGAATAACCATGAACAATTAGTTATCAATGTGTACAAAGCAAATTACATTTGTCTTCATACCAACAACAACACACTGGTTCTAAACACATCAGATAAAGGGGAAACAAATTGGAAACAACAAGCTCCTTCTCGAACCAAACAGTCCTCTTTATTCACAATAAATCAAAATTGTTTTCTCCAAACAAAAAGCCCTCTTCTCCTATCGGGAGGTAGTATTTATGCCTCAGGCCCCCTGACCTTTCGTCTTCCCCTATTCTTTTCAATATACCGATTAAAATACATAGAGGTAGAGCCATCAATGTCACTGCTGACACGTAGAAGGAGTCTCCGGTCATTGGAGCACTTCCTTTCCTAGGGAAATGAGTAGGTGTTGATTAGAAGAAGATGACTGTGTGTCATCTCTTCATAATGAGGTCTGGAGCAGTTTCACTTTCGTAATACATAAGAAACACCTGGAAACCGACTAAGAATGACAAAGGTCAACTCTTTCCACACAACACATCTGCATATAAGGGTTCTCCGGATCTGCTTATGCATCCGTTACTCCTTGCCTGCCGAAATAATAGACACCAGTCATGATTATAAAAATACAACAGAAATGCTTTAAAACATAAGTCTTGCCTCTATTAAACATTTATTACATCAAACGTGAAATAATTGGCCCTTGATTTTTAAATTTATGCATAGACTAAGTCCTACAAGGAAAACTCAGTTTATATTGAAAATCACCGTAAAACACAGAACTCGATGGTATTTCAGAAGGGGTCATAAGTGGTAACTGGTGTTGTGAGGATGGCCCCGATTCCATTCTTCAAACGACACGTGGCAGCTAGGAGGAAAGAGGATACCGCTTTTCGGGCGGGTATTCCTTGAGCAACTAGTTCACCCAAAATCTGCGTGGACCATTGGATCCACGAGGGGTAGATCAACGATGGAGGATCAAAGTAGGCAGACCCAAAATATATGTAAATGGAACTTAATAGCCCTGGCGGGTCCGCAATATATGATTTCCCTTTGAAAAGCCCCAACTTCAATGTTTTTCGAAAACATAAGAATATTTGGGGAAAACTTGAGTCTGGCCATGGGCCGGACTTGAAAATTTATTTTCCGGCTTTATAATCATCGGCGGGTCCGGGTGGTTATGGTGCGGCATATATATAGATCCTGGACTCCGCCGACAACGATAAGTGATGGGTCCCGGACCCGAAACATATATATATTGTGGTTAATAAACCATCGGGTCCGGAGTATAGGGGAGCACCATATATATATAAGCCCCAAGACCCCATTGATTGCGATATGCGATATGGTCCCGAACCCGACGTGTATATATATGTGTTAATACCGCCGACGGGTTCGTAATAATAGGCTTGCCTTTAAAAACTGGGACTTCAATTTTTTTTCGAAAAACAAAATAATATATGGGAAAACCATGTCTAGCCATAAGGCTGGACTTGAAACGCTATATGCTCCATATCATAATAATCAGCCGGTTTGGTAAACAGTGGTGCACCATATATAACAACTTTGGATCGGGCCGATTGCAATGTTGCGATGGGCTCTGAACTCGATATATATATATATATATATATATATATATATAATATATATATATATATATATATAGATAATATATATATATATATATCGTGGTTAATAAAGCCATCAGGTCTGGTATGTAATAGCTTATATATATATATATTATCGTGGTTAATAAAGCCATCAGGTCTGGTATGTAATAGCTTGCTATATATATATATATATATAATATATATATATATATATATATATATTATATATATATATATATAAGCCCTGGACATGGCCGATAGCGATAAGCGATGGGGCTCCAAACTCGAAATACATGCATTTCGGTTAATAAAACTGTCGGGTCCGGAAGCCATGTATTCAATGCATTTTAATGTTGATTGTGATAAGTGAAAAGGGGTGATTTATGCATATTTATGAAGGATTTCCTTTGTAAATGGTTATAAAGGAGTAAGGTGTGATAGGAGGTTTTTCTCTGAGTTGGAATGGTCCCGATAGAGGAAATGAATGGAGGGTTAAGAAGGGTGATGAGAGGACCGTGCAATAGGGGTTAGGAAAAAGGGGGGGGGGGGGTGTCTTGACCATTAAGAATGGAGGATTGGCTCGGCAATGAGTTGAACTCTCTGGGACTAAACAGATCATTCGGAGAGGTAGGAGACCAACTTTTAGGGGACCCATTCAAAATTGCTGCCAAGGCAAGTTTTGATAGGGTGGTGGTTGTGGTCACAACACAACGGGATGAGGAGCTGCGAAGGAGAATCCGTAGGCAGGAGTATAGATGGGTTATCAAGGAAATGATGGACGCAACTAACAACAAAGAGGGACACAATTTAGCAAGGGTCGAGTAAGGGTTAGGAAGGAAGAAACTATCGAAGGTTTCTTGCATATTCGAGATGCAAAAAAGAAAACAAATGCAACAAAAAGAGAGAGCAGAGTATGGAGGAGAAGTTGTGGCTCAATGAGATGAGTATTTTTTGCAGGTTTAATGGAGAATAAAGGCAGCAACAAAGGGAAGTGGGCTTTTCTTAAAAAAAAAATCGAAATTTTCTACAGTAAGAAGAATTAAAAAAAAACCAAACAACATTTTTGGGTAGCCAACGGTAGCCTCAAGAAACCCAAAATAAACCTAGAAAAATCGAATTCCACATCAATATATTTTTTATGCTTCAGATTTATCCCTGAAACCCTTATAAAAATTTCTAGATCTAAGAATTTTATAACCCTTGGATTGCAAAAATTTGAATGATATCCTGCAAAATTATGTTGATAAACCCCAAGAGATCAAGATCTTACCCTCTAGGGCCTAGATCTGGACTCTACAAAAAAAATCTCCTCAAATATGTAGTTGCACAAAAACAAGAAAACACCCAAACGGTATATACAATGATAAAAACTAAAACCCAGAAAAACCCACGTTAGAAAAATAATTACAAAATTTACAAACTGTAGACTCTAATAAGCCAACAAAGTTCTTATGATAAGCCCGGAGCGAACCTAGCTGGGCTCTTCAGGAAACACAAATCGGGAGTTGGTTGGTCCAACTGAAAACTTCCCCTAATGCACGAGGATCTAAAATCAAGATTTCCCTTCAAAGCTAGATCCATTAAAAATAGAGTGAGAAAATAATAATAAAATTCAGACAAATAGAGATACCTACTATTACGTTTAAAATTTAAATTATTATTCAAGCCGCAACAACTAAGCAAGATACCTGTACTCAAATCACTCTTCAGAAACTATCATCAATGGCTTTAGAAAAAATTATGCATGAAAATAAAACATCTTACAATATTCCCATGAAGAGTAACACCAACAGAAATTAACCCCAAAGTAAGTTTCTTTATTATCCATAAAAAAGATTACACAAGAGCTTCTTGCCAAGCACACGACTTAGAGGTCAGATGAATCGACTGACAAATGACATCCTATTTAAAGACAAATCCTCCAACGGCTAGTTTGAGTGATCCTCGTCAAATCAATCTCGACCGTTGATGAAGATTAAAATTCCTTTTAATCTCATCCATCGAAATATTTAAATATTTGGGGAAATTCGAATTTTTCAATTAAATGCATTTTAATTAACTCAAAAATTAAAATTTTGAGTTAATTTCCCCAAAATTTTGACTTTGACTTAACCCCTAGGAATCAAAGACTTAAAATCTAACAAAATAATTAATTTACATTAGTCTCGAGACCTTTTAAAATGTAATTGTTTAATACTTGCGAATTTTGCCTTTGGAGAATTTAAATTTGCCTAGGACCTAGAATTAATTACATTTTTTGGCTTAGGATTTTAATTATGTTTTGGTTAGAAAAATTAATTAATTAACCTATGAGAGGATAAATTATTTTTCCAACCCTCAAGACACTTTACATCATGATTTTCATATTTTTGACATCATAAGGGGGAAAACCCATTTGTAATAGACCCTCACAAAATATTGATTTCTGCGACACAAATACAATCCAGTAGACCAATCAATTTGTAATAAGATAACCTAACCAAATAGTTAGGATTATTCCCAAATCACTTTTACATAGACTCGATCTAGAACACTAGGACTTGCCTAAGATCCTAGTGACAAAATCCATTCCTGCTTTGGGGTAAGACTGGAGGAAAACCCTGCCGACCATCCGAGAATGGATCAGTGAGACAAGAAACCTCCCAGAATGCAGATTGTCACTAGAAAAGTAGGCTTACCTAGGTCGTTACATACATGACATGAATCTGCTGAGATTATTTACATTATACACATGCAGAAAGGGTTTACATAACATTTTGGAATTCAAGCTGATGATGATAGTTGAATGGCACAAACACATCGATAAAGTGCTATCCCTTTTGCGAAAAAAAGGGGGTGTATTGCTTGTAGGTTTTAACCCCGTACAGAAATTACCTACATACGAATTCTAAAACACAGAAAATAAACAATGCGAGAGCATAACACATAAAACACATATACACAGAGATTTTCCCTTGGATCCCAAAATCAGGATTACCAGCTTGATTTTTCATTATATTCCTTTCAATGTTATAATACATATTTATACATGCCGAAGCATCCAATACCATGGACTGAAAACCATCGCGTCCAAAACCATGGACCGAAAACCATAGGTAGGTTTGCCCAACCCAACATTCTCCCACTTGTTGTTTTCTTTCCACAGGGGGCCACAAGAGAGCTTACTCATTTTTCCAGCCTTAAAACTCCCATTGTTTCTCTACACCAGGAGAACTTCTCATAGCTCACAGATTTTGTCAATGCATCTGTAGTATTCTTCAAAGTGTCCACCTTTACCAGCAACACCTTTTTGTCTTCTATCATATCCCTCACAAAGTGATACTGGACATCAATGTGCTTTGTCTTTGAACGATAAGCAGGGTTTTTTGCCAAGAAAATTGCGCTTTGGCTATCACAGCCTATCCTTATAGCTCCCTGTACTAACCCCATACTTGAACACAATCTCTGCAACCAAACTGCTTCCTTACTTGCATGAGTGGCTGCCATGTATTCTGCCTCTGTAGT